>RJWH01001197.1:136711-435010 GCA_004363575.1 Solenodon paradoxus
AACATAACCTCAACATAGATGAACCTAGAGGAAATTACACTCAGTGTGAAAAGTCAGGAGAAACACAAATATAGTATGATTTCACTCATGCGTGACATATACAGAAATCAAACAAATGATAAAAATTAAACAAAAATTGACTTTTAGTCTATAGAATCCAATTAGTTATTACCAGAAGGAAGGGAGAAGGAGGCAGACAAATTGGGGAAAGGAGATCTATTATATAGTGAAGGACAGAATATATTGCAGGTGATAAACTTATTGTATTATATACAAATGTTGATTTACAATGATATATACCTTAAATCTATATAATGTTATGATGCAATGTTCCTTCAATAGAATTTTAAAAGTAAGAAAAATAATTTTTTTTATTCAACACCTATTTTTGTGTGTCAAATACCAAGTACCTGTTTCCAAAGTGCTGGAGAATATTTTAGCAAACAAATTAGGTAAAATTCCTAGTACTGTGAACATTTTGTTCCTTTGTCAATAAATTGCATGTCAAAATTACATGCTTTTATCAATATTTGAACTATGAAGTGTATTCTTACCTTCTAAGTTATTTTAGTTGTTTCAGTTTAAAATACCTATACTTATTTTAGATATTTACTTTTACAGATTACCCAAACTTTAAAAATTCATAGTACTTTATTTATATAACTTAATGATCATCAGTATGCATCTTCCTACATTGTCTTATTGATTTGAATTGTTTCCATTTCTAAATTATCAAGAGAAAATTTTAGCCATCAGTAATATCCCTAGCATGATTTTATATGCTATCAAACTATAAATATTATGCTATAGTTAATTACATAGTAAATTGTACTTCATAATATATGATAGAAACATTATTTTCATATTATTCCATAATATAAGATGATAAATCCATTGTTAGAAATCTTTCAATAATAGTCTCATTGACTATGTATGAAGCTCAATGAAAAATAATTTTATATATATTAAACTCTATAGTGTGCAAGGTAAAAAGGGAATTAGGATAGAGACTATGTAGTAAAGTGAATAAAAATAAGGTAAAATTAAAAATTGACTTAAGTTTCATGTTATGACTGCTTATATCTTCACAGAATAAGGGAATATGTTCTAAATGATAGAAAAAGTGATCTAGGGAAGAATTTCCACATTGAATAATATTGGTCCCAATAATTGGTCAGTGTAACTATGAAAACCCTATTTTAATTAAAAAGAATGACATATTACTAAGTCACCTTTATTTTAATAGAATATTTCTAGTTGGCATTTTTTGGGGGTAAACTCTTATAAAGCACAGACTTGTACCAGAAGACCTATGAAATCCATAAAAGGAACTGTGGGTTTTCCAATTCCCTGGTTGCTATAAATTAAAAATAAAGTATTCTATCACTTTTGTAGTTATGAATACAACATGAATTAATAACTTGCTAGTATTGAGGATCTTTCAGAGAAATACATGAAAGCTTTCCTTTGAAAGCAAAACATTTCCAATATTAAAGTTTATTTTTAGAATCTGTGCTGATGGAAAAGATACCAATGTAGGTGGACCTTTTAAATTCTAAGCATGCTAATGCTCTTATTTGTACAAAGTTAATCAATGCAGAGAAGATGATGTTTCCGTCTTATTATAGTCAGTCTGATGGCAGGTTTTTAAAAACATTCAGTTTCATAGGATTTCAAACATTAATTTGTATGTAATTTCAATAATTTGAATTCATTTGAAAAACTCTTGCTATTTGGTTTAACTTTTTGAAGTATATGTGATTATAACTTGAAAGGCAAATTAATAGTAGGATTATGGTCTTATAGATCATATAATTATGTTCTCAGTAATCAATATCTGGCATCAGACACTACAATTTCACTATCTCATTTATTTACATGGACAGATCTATATTGTTACTTTATTGTGTTGCACATATCATGGACAAAAAGTCTTTTTTTGAGATTTTTAAAACTTCTTATTGCTTTACAGCTTAAGAATCTTGTATTTAAAAGTTTAGACAAAGTTAAAAACGTTTAGTCCTAATAATAATACTTTCTTATTCAAAAATTATTGTCAATCTGTATTTTTCTCAATCTCCTTTCATCATACAGAGACTAATGACCAAATATCTCATTATTAATTATTAATAAACCGTTGTAGAAACATCTGTTCTTAAGATTCAGTTTCTAGTATTCTGTGTAGTGGGAGGGAGAACATTGGATGAAAACCATTAGCTTTTAACCATAAAACAGACCGAGGTTTTTGAGTTTGTGATTTAACAGTAACACACACACACACAAACACAGATACAAAACTTCATGAGTGATATGATTGGCTTTGTTTTATGTCAAATATTAACTGATGGTAAATAAATTCAGCTTAACCTTATTGGATTAAGGTCTAGATCTTTTGCATTAAAATTGTGACTACCTGTAGATGCTGAATGAAGATGGTTGTTTTCACATTTTTACTATGTTTGACTTAATTCCAAGGCTAAATGAAATCACAAAATACCTCATCAGTTTCAGAACTATAAGACCCTCCTCTGGAGTCTTTTCCACTCTAATGAGCTACAAAATTGACATTTGTAGATTGCAAAAAAGTGAAATGTATTTCAATCTAACATGCAAATGGGAATGGGTCATGTTTGAATAGGCACCATATTCCCCTTCTATGGTTTTCTGTCCAAAAAACACCAGGATCTTTCCTCAGGAAATTTTACATAACATGCATTTTTAAATAATTACACCTTACTAACTTTTAATATTTATTAAGTTGTTATTTACAAGAGTAGACTGACTTCAATGTCTGTGGTTATGTCTATTTCATTTTCAAATTTAACATAGAATAATAAAAATAATTTAATCTGCTGCATTTACATGTTTTGAAAACAATAACATGTAGAAATAAACTCATTTACAATTTGTAAGTGAATCTTACTTGGGATTAAAATAACCAGTGTATGTGAAAGTATTCCAAGTATCAAATACTGTGTGTTTCCTAGGGTTCAGTGTAAAGGACTACAATACCGCTATAAAATACAGAATCTATACTGTCAAAAACAGGAGCTAATCTGTGGTTGGAACAGACTAGTGTTGATACCTCTGCTACTTTTAGAAATTTAATAAATAGTAGCTAAACTTTTGATATCATCAAGGTGTTTGCAATAGGAGTCAAATGTTTGCATGTATTAATATAGTTTAATATTTTTTTTGTTGTTACAAGCTACAGGAATGACAGATAACTCCAACTGTACAAATAATATGTGCAGCAAAGGTCCCATCAGTATACAGTTACACACGCATACACAGATGAGGATGAAAACCTACCAAAAGGGAAAAAAAGAAATCTATCACCCTTTAAACAGCAGGTACAAAAAGATGTGTTTAAAAACTTGACTTCTAAAGTCTTGGAGAGGTCAGTCGTGCTCATAGTCTACTGTTAATGTACAATTCATATAGTAAATGCATATATGTTTCAGAAAAAGTATAGGTTTATTTCACTGATAATTATCACTCCCAGAGTCGAGTTAAAAATAATGTTCTCTTCAAGTTTGGGGAAAATATCGCAGTTGCCTTTCCTCCACATTTCTCCTGTTTTTGTGCTTCATTCTCATCATTAAAAGCAACCCAAAATAGATCAATAATCATAAATTTTGCTGCAAAATGTGCTCAAAAATAGTAGGAAAGCAATGACAAAATAGCTGCTGAATTATTCAGTTTAAACATTGTCTCTCTTTGATAATGGTGCAAAGTCTACCTGGATTGACTTGGGAAGACATTCTTCAAGATTTTACTGTATATGTACCCACAAATCATTCAAATTTGACTTCATTCAGGTTATTTTTTTTTTACCAATATTCTAATTGCACAAATAAGTATAAAATCTGAACTCATGATTTCAGGTGTTAGTTTCTCCTCCTCTCTGTGACAATAAGCTGCAAAAACCATGAGTATAATGTACATGTACCTGGTGGATATATATCTCAAAATGTATTTTGAATATTCATAATCTATTATTCCTAATGATATTGACTAGTTATCATCTTCAGTGATTCAATGGTCTAAAAGCAATAATCTGTTGTTTTCACTTAAGTATCATCCTCACAGTATGGTAATCCTTAACTCATTTCATAGGTCTGGTAGCATGAATTCCACATAAAATTTAGACCCTAAAATGTGAATTGTTAATGAAGAACAGAATTGAGGAAGAGAAGATACAGAATTATAAATTATTTTACTATAAAGATTTACCTTAATAGCAAACACAAATAAATAAATAAAGGGTATCTTGTATTCCTTCAATAATATTGCAGAACATCAGACAAATATAACATAAGTTAAGACAACTACTATAAAAATGGAAGCTATTGGCATTGTCTCTGAGAAAATTGTGTCTGAGAAAGGCAAAGTGTCATAATCTGAGAGTAAAACCTATCCAAGATAGACTCTGGCTTTGATTTATCTATGATGTAAAGAGATGAAGTCTGGCACAAGACAATGTCCATACAACTTAAGACAATACAAGAACTGCAAACTGAAATTCTAACCTCAAGACACCTACCCAGTCAATTCTTTCCCTGAAGCAATAGAAGAAAGTTGAAGATGTTTTCTTGGTTCTGGATATTTTAAAGATTTAGTAACTTGTATGTTCCATCAAAAACTTAAGAATTTCAAATCCCTTTCAGAATTTGTGGAATTAATTTTCATATTAAATTACCTAATTCCCTGAACTGTTTGCATTTCCTTTGGTACTTTGGACCATGCACAAATAGGGTCTCCAGAAATATGGAGTTAGTTTAATATAACTATGTACAGAACACTTTCTACTACTTAAACGTAGTAGAAACCGGTGTAGCACCTTGGCAAAATAGGTGTCTTGTGCTCTTCCACTATTTAGCTGACACTGGTAAATTCTTAACCTCTTTAGATACCAGTATATTCCTCTGTTCAATGAGGATAATTATACATTATTTATTAAGAAAATATATATCCCATTAATTTATATTCATATCTCACATCATAAGAGCTCAATAAATGTTAAATAAAATCACAATTATTTGAGGATTTTTAAAGAATAAAATATGTAAATTCATAGTTGACTTAAAACAATGCTGGACAAAAGATACTTTGCTATAATAAATATGCAATAGTATTCTTTATTCAGAATTAATATTCCAAAGTTTTATTTTTCATAAACAGTTATGCCTCAATTCCATTAGCTCAAGAAATGTTTATTAACCGTATTTTTTCCATACAAAAACAGCAAATGTTTTATAAAAGTTTCTATAATTCAAATGATCAAATAAATATTAATGAGGTAAGAAAATCCTTCTTTTAGAAGAAAATAATTTTTAAATAGTTGCATCTAAAAAATTAAATTTGAGAGTAATTTGAATAAAAATGGTTATGTTTTAAAGGGCATGATCCAGGAGTTATGTACACATTTTCGTCAAGAGTCTATAGCATTAAAAAAGTTTACTGATTATAAATTTGAATGTGGGACAAGAAAATGGGTGTTAGGAGTAGATTTATTCTTTTATAACAGTGTCTTTGAGATGATGCTCTAGAAGTTTAGTTAAAAGATATCCGTTGACTGTATCACAGGATGAGTCATGTGTGTACTGCTAAACTGGCTCTAAGTATGTCCTGGGACAGAGGCTTGGCATCATTTCCTCTGCAAGGCCAAGGAGACTGGCTCTGTTTGGGGAGAGAATGAGAATAATTCCTTTCTCCAATGGGATCATCACGGAGATGAAAGAGTTCTCCATTCTGAAGCAGATACAGAACTAGAAGCTGCCATGATCAGCTTCTAGAATTACCTAAAGAGAGGGAGGAGAGATGAGGACACTGGCTGAGTAACTGTGAAAATAGTGGCAGCTGTCCCTTCCATATTTCACTTCATACTGCACTATTCAAGATTTAGCACCTGATAAATAATTATCAGTGTGCTGAGAATTCCCTACCTATCTTGCCTTGGAGTTTGAAAACAAAACAAGAAAAATATATCTTTCCATCTACCTTGATCTCTTTCTGGAAGCAAGGATGTCATCAAAGAAACAAGTACTTATTTGTTGTTAGGGGGAGGAGATGTAGCTGGACTTCATTCACATTTCTGACTAAATTAACTTTTAGTCTAATAAACCAAGATCCAGCACTCTACCAGCAAGTGATAACTCTATGAGCAAGTAGAGAGAGGAGTATGGAATTTTCAGACATTAATTTGATTTAAGTCACATTCATGCTGTAGGGTATAAATTTTAGTCCACAATACTAGAGCCCAATAAATTCTCTTACTCTCTTACTTGGTTAGCTTTCTTTCATCAACAAAAACAAAATGGATTTTTCCCTAAGTTTGCAAAAACTTCCATTTTCTGGTCATAATCCACCTCTTCAAAGAAAAGAGTTCAAGAATATTGTTCAAGAACAATCAATCCATCTTCTTGGGAAAGGGGAGGAAAAAAACTGCTACAGTATAACAGTGAAAAAAATATGTATTTACATATACTCAGGCCATTACCTTTGTGAGATCAATGAATTTTTTCTGTTCACTACACATTCGGAGATTATCTTCCATGTGATGCAAATAGATGATGACTCAATGGTGTTTAAGAGAGGTCTCACAAAACTTAAAGTCTAGAAAGAGATTTTTTAACCTAGAAGGTTGACAAGTGATAAAATAACTTCTGGGTTGTATGAGAGCATGCATTATCTACTCTCTACCTTAAGACTTAAGTTACAAAACAAAAAACTGAAAATAAACAATAAAGATAAATCTTTTGCTTCATCACTTTGTAAATTGTATGTTTCTCTTCAATTTTTACCCCAAGTATTAACTTTCAGAATTTGTTTGTAGCTAGAAGTCATGTTAGGCCTTAATTTGCTTGCTACCAATTCATGCAATTTCAACTAATTTTGTTGTTCACTCTCAGAATTGTGTAGAATACACTATTTTAAAAAATGGCATAATTATAGTGTAAGCTCTTAAAGAGTTATGATGATTATAGATGACCAATTATTAAATTTCAGATGCTGCAGCTAATCACTTCCTTTCCCCTTGTTTTCAGTAATTTTATGAGAGAAAATATAAGCACTGCAGAAATATTTTGTATAAATATATTTCTCTTGCTTTCTTTCAAATCCTATATAAAGAGGTTAAGCATGAGCAAATCTTTCTAAGTCATCTTATTCGTATTTCACATAAACTAATATTAGAAAATTCTTTCAGACATCTTATTTAGATCATTTCTATTCAAGCAGACCCCTGACATTTCTGAAGTCAAATGGTATTGGAGAGAAAAGTTTTTGTTTTGGTCTTGAAGCATAAGAATAGAGAATGTATTTAATTTAATCTAGTGATCTCTTTGCAATAATTGCTTATCAATTAATAATTGACAACACGAGGTTTTATTTACTACAGGCAGTTTTTGGGAACTTTTTCTAGAACAGTGACGTTCAATCACCAGCAAACATTCAGAGAGATCCTGCTGGGTATAGCACCTCCCTGTAGCCAGGGATAGAAAAAGGAGTCAACATATTTGAATATATTCAATTGACTAAAGAATGGGAGAAGATTCATATTTTCCTATAAATCTAGACAGAAATATGGCAGTAGATATGGAAAGAATTTTTTTTTACTATATAGGGAAGAAAAGAAATACTGATGGTGTTGATATCTAATGAGGTTGAGACTAGGTTCTGGAATAATTTTATAGGTAGATTGATAAAAATGAGTCAAAGTTTCTTCTTAAATTAAGACTTTAATGGTGAGGGTTTAGACTGGCTCTTTACATAAAGACCTTAATAAAAAGTGAAATCATAGTTTTTAGTTTCATAAATTAGTGACATTGAACAATTTCCACCTCTGCAACTTTGCTATGAGGAATGCAATGACAAATTCTGTGCTGTGTTTGCCTATGAGATGATTTCCTTGAAGTCCCGTAATGAGTTGTTTTTGGCAGGATTAATGAGTATTATAATGGTAAATGGATGTTTGCAGCTCAGTTGTGTTCCATCACGGAGTAACATGGGGTTTCTGGTCCCTTGGAGACCATAATTGGTGGCATTAATGCAGTTTTTAATTACACTTCTTGGAAAAAAATGAATTGGAACCCAAACAAAAGCTAAGTGATCATCTCTCTGCTGTTTCACACAGTATAAACAGAAGACTGTTTCTGTCTCTGATATCTGTAATTTAAATAAGACTCTTCAGATAGAACATATGCAGTGTTTTTCATGATGATTTTGTTTAGTAGTGATTTATTTATCTTTGCTTTCTCTTCGTATATACCGAAATAAGATCTTATATATCTATGTAATTCATGCACATAGAATACATATGTGTATTATGTAAGGATATATAATATACACATATATAGTACATAAAGGTATATTATAAATGTAGGTGAAATAAATAAAAAATACAAATACAAAATAAACATTTCTTATATTTATACATCAGCATTTGTTTCCTGATCCTCACTGTTTGTGTTGAGTAATATAAGTGTAATTAATTCCCAAAGCTCTATGAATTAACTAGCTTCACTGTGCCATTTTCTTTTTCTCCTCCACACACATATACGAGAAGTTACTAAGAGCTGCTGTTTCAGCAACTGTATCCCATCTTTGGAGCATTATGTTTGTGGTCTGTAGTGGCAAACTCAACAGTGATCTATAGGAGAACATTTGCAAAATGTTCTATGGAGAGAAAATATATCTCATAATATGTTATGACATACATATATGAAGAGTAAAAATATAAGTTTAGAAAATCCACAGTATTGATCATTTATTCCAAATCTATAAATTGCTACAACTATATTGGTTACTGAATGTTTTCTTCTAGAAATAACAGACTCATTTTCTCATGGGTTATCCTTTAATAACAGAACATAGAAATATATTTGGATCAATAGTAAGCTATATATAAATAACTTGGAATTGCTCCTATATTTATGTCTGTGTTTTGGTGATGCTTATCCTTACATCTTCTTAGAATTGCCACCATTTAAGAAAAAAAAGCAACCTTTTATAGCTGCGTGTCTTTGATACTATCTGTGTCATTTCTGCTCTTGCCATTAGGTAACATTCTTCACTGATAGGCTCACACAACCAGTTCAAAGGCTTTACAAAATTGTGAAACTGTTGTATTTTCTATCTGTAAGGAAACAAAAAATAAGATTCAGACAACCCAATAAATGAAAAGCTCTTTTGTGGTATTTATAAATAGAAATTTCAGAATTTGTGAAGTGAGGAATCATTGTCAACTACTGCTGATTTTTAGCAGCATTGCCTACGAGAGAACTGGGCTTCAGCCTTACTTTTATGCGACTTCATTCTCTTCGTGTTCATGATGATTGAGTGTGCTGAAGTTGCTTTGTTTTTTCTTTAGAAGAGTGATGATAGTGATTAATTCAGTTGATGCATCATTGTCCCATCCCCACCACTTCAGTAGTTTCCACAAAATGTCTTAAAATAACTAGACAGCATTTATACATGTGAGAATTCCATGTGCTTTTGCATATTATCATTCTATCTAAATCTGATGCTGATCTTGTCATCCATGCCATCCAAAAACACTGGGGAAAAAAAGAGACCAAAATACACAGAAAATTGAATATTTGCATAAATGTTTAATCATAGGTACATATATGCACATATGCATATGCAAACGTCTGTGTAATATACAGGTACACCGATACAAACACAAATATAATTTAAAATGTGATGCAGTTTACTAGCAGTGAACATTTTGCCTTGATTATTTTTGTGCACCATTTAGTGATTTAAATAAATTACATAACCTCTCTGTTTCATCATACAATAGCAAATAGCATTTATTGAATTTACTCTGTGCTAAGCACTTTTGGCTTTATTTCCTCCTCACAAAATCCTTTGGGATAGGGAATGGTGCTTTCTTCACGTTATGGACTCTACCAAACTGAAACAGACAGACTGGGCTACATTCACAGGATCATACATGCCTTAGAAGAGCAAAGCCAGGAGCCTGACTCCCCATGATTCTAGTCCAGTCAGACTAAAAACCTCTATCATGTCTTGGGGAGGAATTAACAAAATAGCAAACCACCCCCTCCAAAACTCCAAACACCTTCAGTTATATCTTTATCAATACTTTTCTGTTAGAGGAATTGCAGTAATAGGATCTTTAAGATCTTGTCTTAGTAGATCAGAGATTACCTCAGAGATACACAGTTCACTTTTGAAGTAAATAAATGAGTTCTTATTGAGTTTAAATGGATCAAGAAGCCAAGATGCAGTTGTTGCCACTGCTATTTGAAGTTATTTCCTGTAGTGGCATCCACTTGGAATATGTGATTTTGATCCCATGTCATTGTATGGATACCTGAGTTGCACCTCCTTCCAAAGGGCACTGGATCTAGGGCCACATAGGGTCTCATAATAATGAGTGTTGAACTCCCCCAAATGTGGAGTCTACATTTAGATGTTTACCTGTGGCTAAACTGATTAATGCCTTTGTGCTTCATTTTATTTATCTGTAAAATCTGATAATATTCCCTACAAGATTGTTATGAAAGTTAAAAAAAAATGCATTTGAAGCACTAACCAACCACAGTAAGCTTTTGATAAATGTGTATCTTTTTATTATTAAACATGTGTAGCTTTATTTTGGGGTGGGTATTACAAAATACTTATCACAATACAGCTTCCTCTTGTTCTTTAAAAGTGGTCTTAGGCCCATGTTTGAAAATGAAATTGGTAAAAACGTCTTTCTCAACATTCACAGTTTTACAACAAACAGTGACTTTAAGATTCAAACTTGTGACTTTGTCATTATTAATAGAGTGGCCCCCAAATGTCTCAATATCTTAATGAAGTCTATGGCTGGTTTGTTGTCAGATGTTCCTTCTGAAAACATTTTAATTTGTAGTGAAACTTGAAAATCTAGCAACATATTTATACATAATTTGCCATGACTGAGTAAAGTCAAAGCTCTTGGACAGACGGGAGAGAGATTTGAGTTTGAATTCTAGCTCTTCCACTTGCTTGGCCTCAGGCAAGTGCCTACTCAGACTGAAGCAGTCTCACCAGATGTAAAAATGAAAAAATAACCTATAGCTTGAAGGGCTGTTATGACTATTAATAATGATATATGCAAAGAACCTAGAATAAGTCCTGGGACTTAGTAAGCACATAATAAATGGTAGCTATTAATGTTGTTAATATTTCTTGTCCAAGGCATGTGTAAATCTTTAATAATAATGCTAATCTATCACTCATAAATTCAGTTGTGTAAATTATGTATCTATATTTTATCATTTAAATGTGTTATCCTAGAATCTCTGACTTTAATCATAGTAGTCGTACTCTATTTGAAGGAAGACAAAGATAATAATTTTTTAAATTTCGTTATTTTGTAAAATAATATTTAAAATTGTTAGTATTTATTCGTAGAACCCTAGTTAGTATGTAACTTACCACCAGTAAATATTTGAGATGAAATGACATATCTTTTTTGGTGTATTCAGACTATGTAACTGGAAAAAAATGTGGATTCTGGATTATTTTCAAATTCACTCCTGATATTATATAGCAAATTTTAAAATAATGAACTTTAAAAGTTAAAATATAATTTCCCTGAAGCCATTTGAATCAGATTTCAAGACATGTGAATTTAAAAACAGTAATTACATCATAGGTCTATCATTATAATGAGCACAATCATAGTTTTATTTTTTAATGTAAGAAGTTTCATACAATTAAATGCCTGAGTCTCTGCATTAAAAAAATCACTAATAGATTTCTGAATATTATGCATCAAATATACTAAAATAAACTGATTTTTAAAAATTTAATCAATTTGAAGTGACCATGGACCTTAAGTTTAGATATCAGAATTAATATAAGCAGTAAAGTCTGAATAGTTTTGAGAGAAAATCTGAGATCAAAATTGTAATTTGTTTTGTGGGTTTCATATCCACACTGGGAAAATATGTTATGTTTTAATTTACAGAATATAAGATGATATCAGATATTTCTTCCCCTTTTCCAGGAAATTATGACCTTGAGCATATAATCAAGCATCTCCTCTATAAAGGAAACAAATAAATGTTTGTTATGTGTCTATTTGAATGTTTTTATGTCATTGTCTGTGAGTTGGTATGAGTTTACAGTTTACTACGCAAAAAAGAAAATGAATTGAGGCAAAATGGAATTCTTAGTAAGCAATTGTAGAAACTAAGATAATTTTTTGCTCTTATTTGATGTTTCCCCAATCAATATGCATATTCTACAACTCAAGGTAGATTCTATGTTTTTCCCCTGGCTTTTGTAGCTATCTGGTTTCTAAAATAAACAGGCTATAAGCATTTTCAATGTATCCTTTTCTATTTTGACCTTGTTTGAATTTTATTCTTTATATTAATGTTTTGTTAGTTTGTGATTCTCTGTAAGTTTCAGTAGAATAGGTTAACAATTCCTTAATGTGTGTGTAATACCTCACCCACCACCAGAATGGTAGTGACAATCATTGCTATCATTTTTATCCCCTCTTCCCCAGGTTCCCTCCCTTCTACCTCCACTCCTACTCCACTAACTGCTGTCTTGATTTCAGAGTCTAGGGAAATTTGTTGTTTCCTTAGCTTTTCTTTTTTGTTTGTTTATTTGTTTTATATTCTGCATATGAGTATAACCATCCACTGTTTTTTTATTTTTTTAATTTTTTTGTTATTTTACAGCATAATATGTAGATTAAATTGAAGTATTTTAGGTCTCTGGTTACTTTTTTTTAAGGAAAGGTGTAAGCAGGAATGAAGGCAAGTAGGCAAGCATGCAGGAAGAGTGAGGAGGAGGAAGCATTATATTTTTATTAATTTTATTTAGGTGCTCATTGTGGTTATCCGGCCTTAGGACATGAAGCTAGGTCTTCGTGATGCATGTGAATTTCGCTCAACTGGAGACAGCAGATATAACCACTACTCCACCAGGGAGTGAGCAATCTGGTTATTTTTTTTAAGACCTCTCTCTGAATACATTTGCTAAAAAATCTAGGAAAAAAAGCATTCTCACAGATTATTCTTTGGCAATCTGTTTCAATAAATATAGGAAAATTCATAAACTCCATTTAAGAATTTATGTTGTGTAATGCTGCCATTTTCTAAATATTCTATCAATGATTTAAATGTATTATATGTGCAAGTGTGTGTGTGGGTATGTATGTTATGTGTGCATACATAGAATTCTGGCTGACTAGATTACTTTTTTCCTTTATAAGCACTTGGAAACCCAGGAGAAAAGAAAGGTATTTCTCAGTCTCTCAGAGAATCTGTTACTTTCTGATCCTAAGAAAAACCTATTCACTCTCTAATAATCCTATTGATATTTCCTGTAAGGGACTTCCTATTGGTTTTATGTTAAAGAAAGGAAATATTGTCTATACATTTGTAATGTATACTTTTCATTCTGTTTATTCTTTCTCATGCCTTCTCAACATTCCAATTTATTTTCCTCCTATCCATCCATTCTGTCAGGAAAGTTGGGTTATAGCAAGTCAAACCAAGAATAGTGTGCCCTTTCTTCATGGCACTTGACCAGTATTCAAAGCTCTATTATATTAGAAATGACCAATTATATGATAAAATTTATAAATTAATGCATACATTAAAAATAAGTTTATGTAATAGATCAAAAGCTCTTGCACCATATATATCATGTATAAACTAATGACCATATTTGTGAGTCACTTAAGTTAAACATAAAGAATAGTGTATAGTACAGATACAATTTCTCCTTTTAAACTCTCTTCGCACAATGAACTATATGTGGTTTTCTAAATAGACCTCTTTTAGGACATTTTCCTACATAGGGTAAGAAGATATTTGCAATTATCTTTTCTTCAGAGTTTCATTTTTAACAATTCAAGGTCTTTGCTGTTCTGACAGTTAGCCCATTCACCTACTTCCACTTTTCCCTACATATTCTCTCTGAAAATGTCACACTGAATGGACTTCTGTTATTTTCTTACTACTTTCATAGAGCTTACTGTCTCTAATCTCGCTTTGTATCCATTTTGCTCTTACTTTTCCAGTAGTTACTTCACGTTCTAGTTCTATGTGTCCCATCTCTTCATTCCAACTGTGTTCCCTGTGACTGACTTTACTTCAGGGAGACACTTTCAGCTTAGTTTCCCCAAGGCCAGCAAGTCATTCCGTTGTATTGACGTCACTGGTTCTGTTTTCATGTGTTCTGTGTGATAAGACCACTTTATTTTCTTTTGACTACTATAGTAGCTACCACTTTTCAACACAATGTTACCACTAAGAATTATCACCCATGGAAATTAATATTTATTTTTGTAAGGTTCTTCCATTTTTCTCCCTTTAATTAGATCCTATGATATACAAAGCTCCTAGGACTAATCAAAGAGGACATTTGTTACTGACGTTATGGGAAATGCCCAAAGAGTTTTTAACTCTTTGTGGATTACAGCGAAGTAATATAAGTTTACAAGAATCGCCCGCTCCCACCCGGCCCCAGTTAGCAGACATATGGTACAAATTCAAAATTTTCTAGGCATTAAAAATCCCAACATCTGGTGATGCTACATGTTACTACTATAAACATGATGAATGGGTACAGAAGACTGTAGTATTAGTATGTACTTTATGCTTCAGTGTCCTTCCCCAGGATAATTGCCATATCAACTAATGGTTCCCTAACCTTTCCGTTAAAAAAGTATAAGAACTATTATTTATATGCATTTATATGTCATGCTTTCCTCTTTTTCTTCTTAACCTCAGTCTTTGAACTTTTTCTCCTAAGAAAAGTAAATAAAAACAAAAACAAACACATAAAATGGTATTTGGAAGGCAAAATTACTTTGAACTTTCATGTAAATGTATCTTCCCAAAAGAATTAATTAATTAACTGATTGACTGCTCCCAACTTGACAAGCACATTCTGGATCCTGAGATGTAGGATGAACAATATTGATAAGATTTTAATGTTTTGGCAATATTTGCAATTTCTGATAGAAGATAAACTGTCAACACAAAACACAGTCAATATATGGTAATATTGTGATGAAAATGAAATAGTATAAAGGAATGATGAAAGAGTGATAATTTTGGTTTAGAAGTCAGGAGAAAGTAACTAAGGAGGTTATATTTGAGCTATTGACTGACAAAAGAAAGTGTACTTTAAAAAAGATGTAGTAGCACAAGGTCTGGTATAAAATTCAAATGTGAGAATGAGCTCAAAGTGCTATTAAATCATAAAGAAGCAGCATGTGTAGCATAGTGAGTTCCGTTAGGTATGAGAACAGGAAACTTGATAACCTAGGTCACAGTAAGGAGTTTACATTTTATCGAAAGTAGAAATGAAAGCTATGGGAAGGTATTACAAAGGGGAGTGATATTATCTAATTTAGTTTTTTTAAAAAGAGTCTTCTGGCTGCTGGATTGTAGAAGTTAGGATTAAGTGGACATAAAGAGAATTTTTAGAAATTTATTATAGTAATGTAAAGAAAGAATGGAAATTTGGATTAGAGAGCTCTTAGTGGAACTAGAAACTGGACAGATTCTGAACTCATTCTGGAAGTAAAGACACAGACTTTCTTTGATGAACTTGAGTATAGAAATAAGGGAAGTAGTAAGGAAATGAAAGACATTAAATATGAGCCCTACAATTTTGAGTCAAGCAACTAGGTGGAAAGTAATACATTTTCATGAGAATGAAACCTAGATGAAAACCATTTTTAAGGGGTTATAATATAAACATTGGTCTGCAAATTTGGAGTCAATGAAGAAACTGTAAAGTTAGTAGTCTATGGCATGTAGATGGTATTCAAATTCTAGCTTATTGAAAGAAAGGGAGATAAATATTAATAGAGATTATACCAAGCAAGAACCTTCTCTCTTAGCCTTAAACCTGTTCATAGAAGTCTCTTTAAAAGTATAAAAACAATTTATGAATCATATGATAGATATAGATTTATGTTTAAGAAGCTGTCAACCTGTTTCCCAGAGATTATATTTTATTCCAACCAACATTGTAATTTTATTACAAATTAGATTTTCTAATTCCTCCTCATCCATGTCAGCACTTGGTATCATCATTTATTTTAATTTTGCCCACCCAATAAATGGCATACTTTCAGTTCATATTTCCCTAGTGACTAATGATTTTAAGCATCTCATGTGTACTTTTTTAATCATCTGTATAAGTTCTTTGGTAAGTATCTGTTCAGATCCTTTACCCATTTTTAATGAGTTTTTTTAATTAGCGAATCTTGAAATTCTTTATATATTCTGAATATAAGTCAATTTATCAGATATATGTTTAGCAAATATTTTCTCCCACTTTTGTACTTTCAGTTCTCTTGATAGTATTAAGAGAAAATATCAATGTTCATATATATGTATATAAATAGGTTTATAATAGTCCAAACTGGGAACTACCCAAATATCCAATCTACAGCTGAACAGATTCAAAAAAGAAGTGTTATACCCAAACAATTGAACTCTACTCAGCAATGATTAGCAGTGAACTGTTCATAGATACACTGTTGATGAATCTCATAATTATATTGAATAAAAGAAGCCAGACAAAAAGGGAGACATACTGTATGATTGAATTTATAGAAATGCAAACTAATCTACAGTGACAGTCAGGAGGGGAGAGGCAGAAGGAAAGGATAACAGAGGAACATGAGGTAACTAGCATGCGATGCTAGTAATGATTTAGTCATTACTTCGATTGTGGTGATAGTTTCATAAGAGTGTGCATATGGCAAATTTTATCAAATAAAGTATCCAGTTGATTATATGTCTATTATATCTTATTGAACATAGAATAGAAAATAGTTATATATTACATTTTAATTTTTGTATATGCTATAATTGACCTTACTTTTCATCTAAAATTCTAGCTTAACATCACAATTTTCTTATTTCTACAAATAATTAAATTATTGTGCTATTCATTGGTCAAGTATTTAAAGGCTATATTGATCCTCTCTAATATATAGTTCTGTTGGAAGGGTTTCCACATATATGCTTATATGTATAATACTGAGAAATATTTAAGAAAGTTTTTTCTGTAGAACATAACTTTCTACTATGATCTCTTTAATTGCTTGCCAAAAGTCTCACTGTGTAAGAAATATAGTGAATAAAAGGAGGAGGAAAAGAGAGAAAAGGAGACTACTGCTACATATCTAATGAATTGTAAAATAAACTTCTGAACTTAAGAATCTAAATACAAAAGATAGAAGATATAAAGAGACATGTACATTTTTTTTGCTCTTTATTGAGTCTTCCAAGCAGCTCAGAACCAAATTTTTATTTTAGGTAGAACACACTTATTATTATGACGTTTAAAGTTCTGTTTGGTTTTCAGGCATGATTTATTCCTACTTAGACTCTGTTTACATAAGAAAAGATTGTCTATTAAAAATAAAATGAAAAATTTTCAAGTGTTCCAATAGGTACACTAAAAACCTATGTACACAGGGAAGCATTATTCAATATATTCTTGAAAACTTTATCTGAATTAATTTATTTTATAGTTTCATTTATCTTGATTACTTGCAAAGTAAGTACTTAATATTTAATGTCTATTTTTATTCACTCTTAACATACTTGGTGAATTGATAATAGTTGTTGATTTATTTAATGAAAATTGATACTGTACAAGAAGTTTTCATCAATCAGATGAATATAATAATGCAAATTTGACTGAAGTATAGTTAGTATTTACTTCTAAGGAGTTGGAATAATCATTTGCCTATTTTACACCCGAGGAAAGTGAAGTTGAGTACTTACCTGACACCAGACTAATATAAGTTGAACCATTTGTAATTATCATAGTCATTTTCACCTACAAAAACAACAATTTTGTATGGTTCAACCTAAAAATAATTAGTTATGAACCTAAGTCTCCTGATTACCCACTCTGTGATATTTCATCAAACCATGATACTACGTCACAGCTTTCCATATTATTAATGTCAGGGAATCCAGATTCTCAAGACCAGATTGCATAAATATATGCCACAGACATACACCTATATGTTCTGGCCCTTGAACTCAGAGATTTCCTATTGTGACAGACAATAAAAGAATCACAACAATAAGCATATAAACAAAAGTTTCACATTTTTTTTAGGGTAACTCCTGAAAAGCCAGAGTAAAATACTAGTTTCGATCAAACATATATTTAAAGGATCTTGACCATACAGAGATCAATAATTGCACTGAAAATGTTTACAGTCTTGCAAAATCCACATCTAAATCATTATTTAAGCCTCCCCACATTTGAAAACCTGATGTGTAAAGATTTATAGATAGGATGTAAGAATATAATCAAATCAGTATTACGATACTAGCTGCCTTTTAATACAGCCTCAGTACACATAACAAAGTCAAGTATACATATGTTTTTTCCCCTTTGATAGGAAGGGCAATTCTATTGTACAAATTCAAGTGAAATTAACTGCATATTTCTTAGAGCAGACTGAGATTGAGTGACCTCCTCTCAGGAAATAAAACCCACATAATTTCACTCTAGCCTCTGATAATAGGAATTATTCTTTCTTCATATTAGCAGTATTGTTTATTTTACTCCATGAATGTTACAAATTTAGCCTCTTTTAGGCCTACATCCCAACTACAATAAAATTTTCTCTGTCATTTAAGTACAATTCTTTTTGTATATAGGACCCCAACTGAGTTGTGAATACCCATTAAAAATGTCCCTCTAAATGATTATAATGACAGGGGAGTTGAGTAGTCAGTGAAAATTTCTATTATTTTATTTTGTGTGTATTTGTATTAATAATTTATTGATATAAAATATAAGAATGTTTTACCTCCACAAATTTGTATCTGTAATTTGTTCTCGGTGCACAGACATATTGAGGATGCCACTCGGCAGTACTGACTGAATATTTATTTAAACAAATATCAGTATAACCCAACTAGCTGGAAAATCCATGAGTTTGGTTTTGATAGCAGAGCATTTCTGAACAATTTATGTGTGCATGCAAATTTTGGTGCTTTGGATATAGGCTAAAGTATTTGCTTTATATGTATTATTTTGTTTGAATACAAGAAAGCTGGTTTGATTTGTATGTTTCCCCCTTATAGAATTGTTCCAAGGCTCTGTCAGAGATCACGTAGAGTAATTTTTCCCATCAATCTTTGCTGTGCAGCCATGCACGAATGCAGTAGGAAAAAGGGGGCAGAAATCAAATCACTTAATTGCAGCATTTTTCATCTACATCTTTTGTTTTATGGTGGTAAAGGCCCCGGAGTAGCCTACCATGATTCATGGCTGTCACTGCTGCCGTTAGCAGTTCAATCCTTCATTCTAGGCATTTTGGTACTGAAAGTACCTACACAATTACTTTGATGAATATGACTTGTTTGTTTTTTCCCCATTTTTAGCAGAGTGGTTGTGTTTAATACAGACATTTAAATAAGATAGTCTTCATGCCTACTGCATGTGCATTGTGTTTCAAAAGTTGTGTGTTGAGTTTAATGATAATATTACCATTGTCACCCAGGTATTTAAGTTTGCTGAGCTTACGGGCTTTTACTCCTATTTTTATGTTTATATAATGGGAAGGCCTTAAAATAACCCCCACTCTATATAAAAGGAATAACTCACCTTTAAAGATCTACGAGGCTGTGACAGATTCCTCCGAAACCTCATTTAAAAAAAAAAGTCATTTCATGAGTGTGGCATTACAAAGCCAGCAAACTAGTCTGCCTCTGCATTTATGCCTAGTTGATCATAAAATAATAACATTTTTGGAAATATATGCATGCGTCTTAGAAAGTGACTTACATTATTTGCATATTTGGAGAAAATGTCAGTGATGTCAGCAGGGGTTCTGAGAGTAGCTAAATGAGCAAGCTTTTCAAAAATTGCTATTTTATCAGCAATGCACTGTCAGCACAAAATGCAACCTCTTTAAGAAAGAGACAAGAAAAAGGCAAGTGATTTAATTTCTTCATTAGCTTACTTGCAACTGAATTACTGGTACACCTAGCAGCAGAGGACTATATGCTGTAAGCTTGGGGACAACCGTTTAACATCCATTTTTGCCCACTTGACAAAATGTGTTAGAAGTTTTGAGACTCTACCCATTTTCCAAACAGTCAAGAAAATTGAAGTTGTGTTGATGTTGGAAAATGGAGAAATGACAATTTGTCACCTCATCATCATCTCTAATCTGGTAAACTGGTTTGAAGCTCAGGTTTTATGTTTGTTTATTTGTGGTGGAGTGGGGTGGCAGTTCACTTCATTCTTTGTTTATTTTTGGTGGCAAGCTCTAAATATGTTTTCTGCAAAATATTATCTTGTTTAAAAGTTTGTATACAGTTTGTAGACAGAACATGTCTATTACTTTTTAACAATATTAGCAGTGTTCACTGTTTTTGTCAAAATAGATTAGTAAAATTGTTCACTAGATATTTGAAAAAAAGTCACATATTTAATCATAAATGAAGCTCAGAACTGGAAAAATCTAAAACACATCCTTAAAACAATGACTGATTTCTACCCTAGGTGTAATCATATCTCAGATCTCACTGTAAGATTTCACTCATATGTGGTATATACAAAAACCAAATACATGAGCCAAAGCAAGTCAAAATCAACTTTTAGGTTATAGGACTAAATGTGTAGTTACTAGAAGGGAAGGAGGATTTCTACAATCAGGTAAAACTTGTCAGTTATATAGTGAAGGATAGAACTGGGCTGTTGGTGGTGAACATAATTTATTATACACAGATGTTGATTTGTGCTCATGTACTTCTTAAACCTGTATAATGTTATAATGTAGTGTTGCTTCAATAAAATATAAACACACTAAATATAAACCTAGTGTATATTTAGAAATTGTTGTCTTTGTCTTGTCATAACATGGCCTACCTAAATTTCAAACCCAGGATAGAGAAATTTACTTTTTTTTAGTAAAGCTGATTTGCAACAGCATGTTATGATTTTAGTTTGTTCTAATATTTACCTTTTGAAATCTTTTCATATATATTAAAGTGCTCCAACCACATTTAAATACAATAACATATCTTCTAATAATCTATGAAAAATGAATAGTTGGATGTCATATTTCTATAGTAGAAACAACAAATTTTAAGCCATAATGAGTTTAGAAATAAGGATTAATCATTAAAGCAAGAAATTGCTTGCTACAGTATTGTACTTTACCTAATACTCCTAAAATCTGGTACTAATTACCAATCAGGGATATAAGGATGCAAAGTTGTTTTTATGGAAATTGTTAGTCTAAAATTTAATTGTATGGTCAATTTTCAAATTTTTTTCTAAGAACTGTGAAGTATCAAGGATGACTGTGTTGTATATACCTTTTAAAAATGTCTAAGTGCTATGTATAAGATTCACGCCGTTACTAGGAAAAGGAAACCATCAGATCTTGTAGATCCTAGAAATAACTTAAAATACTTTAATTCTTGAAATAAATTGTCATTATCGTGGAAGGACTTAGACACGCCACAAAACAACAGCTGTAATTTAATTAATAACAGAAAAATGCAAATGATGCTTGTAGTAAAATTTTAAAGATTGAAGGAAGGTCATGGAGAGAAAAGTCCGTTGATTTCTCTACTCACAGATTCAGAAATGCAGAAATAAGAAGTTAAACTATGCTCAGGTTAGATTTAGCACAACCTGCTAAAATCGTCTTGGCAAAGGACTTTGCCTACTAAAACTTTACTTTAGCTTTCCCCCAAGTAGATACTGAGGAGTGCATCCTCTGGTCAAATTAAGTTGTTTGATAATAGTTGTTTTGGTTTGGGTTTTTTTATAATCAGACTCAGAATTTGGGAAATCACTACTTGTGAAAGGAAAGGGAAGCAATAAGACTGGGCAGAGAAAGAAGAGGAATAACTGGACATGCTGGTATGAAGCATCAGCAAACAGGGTGGGACACCAAGAAGTAAGAATTGCTTGTCAGAGTGTTGCATATTTAATTGGAATGGTGAGACTCTGTCCCAAGCAACAGATGAGCTCTACCCAAATGAAAGACTACTCTCATTGGATGTACTTATAAAATAGAGATTACATATTTCTTTCAAGGGAGGGGGTTCTGACTGGTGCATCTCAAGGTATACAACAATAGTTAATAAAAGTAAACTTGTGGTATGCCTGAGTGGCTTAGGTACTGAGCTGGCAGCTGGGATGTGGACCATGTAAAGCCCAAGGACCGTGCCTGGGTTCGTGACCTGGGGTCTGGGGGATCAACAAAATAAATAAATGAATGAATAAATAAATAAATAAATAAGAGTGTTTCCTTTTCCCGTTCCTTCCTGCCTTCCTTCCTTTGTTCCTTCATCTGTTCCTTCCTTCATACCTTAAAATGCCTCTTCCTCCTCAAAAAAAATTAAATTAAGCTTGTTTTGTTCCTAGAGATTTTATGATAGCATTTACTATGTATATAATATTAATTCAAGTGAAACTTCAAGGGTCATTTAGTATGCAGTGTTTTCCAGTGTTTGACCTCAGAATCTCTATGTTGTATTCTCATTAAGCATCTCACAAAACTAGTGTTCTGTGGATTGTACTTTGGTAACTCTTGCCCTGGTTTGAAGCTAGTTTCTGCAGCTCCTCTATTCTTCATTTCTCTCTTCCTACTCCTCCTCTCCTTCTTGTTTTCCTCCTCCTCCACCTCCACCTCTGCTCCCCTTCCTCCCCCTCCTCCTCTTTCCCACTTTCAATATACCTTTGCTTACATGCCTTCATTTATAGAGCTTAATAAGCAAACATTTTAAGTTACATAATGTATGCTTGGAAACTTATGTGCAAACATTAATTGATTAAGAATTCAGGAATAGACATGCCCTGGAGGCTCAGATGTTAAATAGACAGCTGGAGCATAGACCACATTAAGCCCAAGGACCTGGATTGGGGTGGGGGTAGCTACCATAAGTAACAAACAAATGAAAGTGCTTCCTCCTCCTCTTCTTTCCATCCTTCCTTAAAAATGCTTCTCCCTCCTCTCCCTTCCAAACAGAGAATTTCAGTAATATTAGGAATGAAAGCACATAATAAACTTTCCAAAACAATCACTTGCTATAAGAGAAAAAAAAATGTTTCATCCTAAATAATACCAATTACAGGTCTGAATGTTTTTCAACCAAACTATATATTAGTGTCACATAGTATATTTCAGTGAGAATTTTTTGCATACTTATTCAATGAGTACCAAGGTATCTAAACGGAGCATTGAATAATTAAAATGGGCATTTGAAACGAAAACACTCCGTGTAATTATAAATGTATGAGTGTGAAACACTAAAAAAAAAATTGAAGTCAGTGTATACCTCCTGCTGAAATGAAATCATCAACATTGTTGTTACTTAAAAGATAAAATTCTTCTTTGGTCATGAAAAATGTCTATTCAAAGCTAATAAATGAATTTATTGTCACGCTCTTATAGAATATAAATTATATTCTGTACATTATTTAATCTTATATTAAAAATCAGCTTTATAATATTTAAAGCGCTCAATATATTAGAGTATTAAGATGGGAAAATTTTTCTGAGGAAAGTTCTTCCCCTCTGGCCCTCACCTTATAGCCCTCAGTATTGTTTATATTTGAAAAAAAAAAAGCCACACTTATGTGCGATTGGAGAAAGTATATGGATTAGAAGCTCACAGCAAACTTTATGTTCTTTCTTCTATGGATCCAATAAAACCTTTAATTCAATTGATTACTTTAATCATGATTATGTAATATTCCATTCCAAAGCATAGGTTCTATGTAATATATTATCTCCTCTGGGGATGCAATGTTTGACCTTTTAAGGAAATAATATCTCTTTTTAATAACTAAATAAAGAAAAGCAACCCAAAAATTCTAACTTAATTTTGGGAAATCATAGGGTGAGTTGATTACAGAGCCCAAAGCATCCAGTATTACAAATGTTTTTAGTATTTTACTGTTTATCCTCATTTTTTTTTATCTCTGGGAGATTATAGTGATAATGCTTAAAATTGTTATCCACACAGTTGAATCTATGTTTTGAAAGATAGCTTATTAGAAAACCATTGTGTTTTCAGGATCCAAGAGCTGGTAGAGACTGGTTGAAACTCTGGCCTAGTTGAACTAGACTCTCAGTAATAACAATGTATTCTCAACTTAAAGGCCTAATAGCAGCACAGACACTTTCTTGGATTTTTAATTTTTTTAAATTTGATTGAAGGAACATTACATCATAACATCATATAGGTTTAAGGTATATATACTTGTAAATCAACATCTTTATATCATACATTACGTTTACCAGAATGGCCCAATTCTGTCTTTCATTGTTTTTATGTAAAACTTCCTCAGAATCCTATTTGAATACCTACAATTCTAATTTGAAACCTAGAATCTAAAACGTTTTCTTTCTTTCTTTCTTGAATTAGGTTCAACAGTTTCCTTAGCCGTATTTTCATTTCTATATTAAGAGCTCAAGTGGATAGTGGTTGTTGGAACGCTGAGTAGAAATGCATATGTTTCTGCTCTCCTTACATACAATCACCCTTCATTCTTAGTTTCAATTGACTAATGCCAGAATTACAGCACAAACGCTTCAGTATCTGGTTATGAAAATAAACACACACAAACAAAAATCCCACCACTTTCTATAAAGTTTAAAATATCATTCTAGATGCTTATCTTGTGCCTAAGATGGTTTCCCATACTCTACATTCTAATTAAGTAGTTCTGTAAATCAAAGCATGCTGGATGTTTAGTGAGGAACAGCTGGATTAAAATGTGCTTGAGAATATGGGCTGGTGTCTAGGATGTCTTTTGGCAGATTGCCTGCATTGGTGCATCTACAGAGTACTAGAATGCTTGATAATTTCAGGGCAAGTTCGTTTTCCATGGCTTACAACCTGCTTAATGCAGGCAAGAAAACTTGTAACTGTTTTGCCATCTCATCAGTATGTGATACGGAATAATCACAGTGGTTACCTAACAGTGATGGAAAGCTTGCGCAGTGAAGGAAAAGGGCACTGCAAATCTGACTGAACATGGGCATTTCAGGTTTGGAAGTATGTGATACCTACTAAAATGAGCTATCGACTAATTCAGGAAGAAATGTTATATGGGTTTAATGTTCATCTTCATCCACACTATAATGAGAAGGATTAGACTGGCTTCCATATGTGGAATATTTATTTCAGCAATACAAGAAAATGTATTTCCCTAATATTTTTCTGTATGCACAAGGCCCTAAATTTTACAGATGTGATTAATGTTTTAATTTGCTGTTCTAGTTGGATACAAGTTTACCATACAATATAAATTACTTACAAAGAAATTTGCTTATACGGAGCTTAATTCATAAGCTGTTTAACCACCTTGTGTGGTATTGTGACTGTTTCTCGATGGGACTCTGCAGTTAGGCTGTTTATTTTAAAAACAAAAACCATCATGCTGAAAAAAAATTTTAAATCATTTGAATTGAATTATTAAGGAAAAATAGCATGTACCCAAATTGCCATTTAGTTAAAATTAATAAAAAATTGAACCATAACAATTAATGCAACTACATTTAAAAAATGCAAAATAGGCCAGATGCATTTAATGTTCACAATTGTGATATATTTAATGTTCACTTTTCAATTCTGTTATTTCAGTCGTCTGGCATTCTTTTGGTTTGTATTTCATAGAGGAAAGGTAAAAAAAGATTGGTCAGTATGATTCGGAATCTGTTTTCTTTTCCAATTCTTATTCTGTTTCCTTCAGAATATAAAGAATGTGCTTTCTAGATATGAAGAATAAGAATGGTGTCAAAATAACACTAACCCACCTCTTTATCTTCCTTTAGCCTGAACTCAGCAGGAGATATTTTAATATCAGTGATTTTTTCATCTGTAATAGAAGGGTGATATCAATACTCCCTTATTTATACCTTGTGAGGACTTCTCACATAATATATGTGAAATACATTGAAAACTTTAAAATTCAATATTTGTATTTATTATTGCTATTAGTACAAGTAAGCTTTTAATTCAAATACCAAAAAGACTACCATAGGAAGAAGAATTAGCACAAGAAAAATCAGTCAATATGAAAAAAAGGGACAGATCCAAGTGTGTGGGACTTGATGTGTATTTAATTTTTGAGGGTGGGGGCACCCCAGTTTAAATAAAGAGTATAAAATTATGTTTACTAAAGTGAATATTCATTTAGAATGAGCAAACATATCACAACAAATTAGGAGATACTTGAATATATAGTCCTGTTTTAGTAAATTCAGACAATTTACTGGAAATTCTTACATAGAAATGCCCTTGAACACAATCTTGTTGCCCCTCCTCAACTAGAACCCTGTCCGTCTCCTACCCACCCTCATGCCCTCTCATAATAACAAAGAGGGTTAATCATTAATTTCAATGGGATTCAACTTCTGATATGAGCAGATGTTGGTAAGCAAAATAAGAATCTTTGCTAGTTTTCTCACAGAGTTTCATATTTAATTCAACACTTCTTTAATTTTTTAATAATGAAAAGTCGCTTAAAACCAAAGAAATAGTAACAGAAAAGAAACAAAGAGTTATATAATATTAAGTTCTCTGAAGAGAGGAAATTGTATTTTCCCAAGATGCTTAATAATTTATTGGGTGAGATGAGCTGCTGACACAGAAGAAGAGCAAATGTCTATGCTCACTGGTTCCAGGTGCATCACTGTCCAAACAGTGAGTAAATGAAATCAGAAACACCCAGTCATCACTAGCTAGCATTTATCATTTGCATATTATGTTTCAATAAGTAGTATGGAAAATTAATTTCTGAGGTAATTCTTAGAATATAGGGATCTATATCATAATCTATACAGCTTGCTCTGCACTTTCAAAGATTTTCTTAAATGTATTTTATTTTCCTGAATTTATTCCCCTAAACACAGTTTGTTCTTACCGAAAGCAGTTTTGAAATATTGGTAACAGAAATAACTGAAATTCCATGGAATTCAAAATTAATATTAGCATATTTAGCTTGTTGTCTACAGGAGAAACATAAAAACTTCTAAAAATGTCAAAATATCGAAATACTCTCTGGGAAAGTCTCTAATAAGTTGCTGCAAAGGAGTCTAGAAATACAGAAATATTTTGGTCTGAATTTACAGCTTTGAAATTACATTTTAACTTCACAGCATGACCAATATATTATAATCGATTTAATTTCCCAAACTGAAAATATCTGATCTTGTTAAATTTATGAAGGTTGGTGTTCTCTTCACTAATGTGTAAACATCTGTAATTTTCCTGCTTGCTCTTGACCTTAAAAGACCTGCTGTGAGATGGGGGGATTAGGGTTGAGTCGCAGGTTCAGTGGAGGCAGGTTGTTATGAAGTAAGGTAGAACATGGACTAAAGGATAGTATATTTTAATGTAAAAAACAGATACTATTTCCCATCTCAGCCTGTATACAGTGGTCATTATTAGCTGGAGCATTATGTCAGTTCACTATTAACTTTGCAACCTCCTTAAGTGAGGGGAAGGGGCGTGTTTAGTGATTAGAAAAATAGTGATAAAGCACAATCCACCAAGAACACTTTTTTCAAGAAAATGTTGCTGAGTTAGAAATGTATTTATGTCCTACGGTGCTTGAATCACTGAAGGCTGAATTGGTCTTTCTATACTTTTTGTTTTGTACAATGTGGTGAGTGCCAGAACAAGAGCGAAGCTAGATTTTTAATAAATTTTAGAAATAATATTAACAAACTGGCATGTTTTGAGTACTTACTATAGCCCCAAATAGTCTTCCAAGCACTTTAAATGTATTGAAATATTTTGTTCTTAAAATAATCTTTTTCTTCATTTTACTGCTGACAGAACTGAGAACAGAGAGGTCAAGGGAGTTGCTCAAGTCCACAAACCACTAAGCAGTAGCAAATCAAGGATTCAGACTGATCGGGCTGCAGAGTCCAAACTCTTTCTATATCACCACTTTGCATGATACTAGAGACTTAATTCTCTGAATTTCAAGTAGACTACAGTAGAGAGCAAATCAAATATACAGACCAAATCCAGAAAATATTGAACATAAAAAAATTTTACATCTAGGATTTCCTAAGCAGTGATTGCTCCCCACTATTCGCAGCTATACAAGCAATCATTAAATCCTTTTATCAGACCTTTTTGAAAAAGAAAATATTGAACTGCTTGTGTAATGCAAGTTCTGTTCAGGTTTGTTTTCCTGTTCTATATTTCCCCTCTTAATGGTACGATTTCTCTGTATATACAAATGAACATTAAATGTATGCTTCATGCTTCTGATATGTTTGTCCAAGTTTATTTTTGATGAAGTCCTTAATAACTATTAACTTTGCATCTCCTTAAAAATTAGTTGTTGGCAGTGCATTGTATAAGGCATTAAAACAATTTTATACAAACTGCGTTCCAACAAAGTATCAATAAACCTGAATATAAACTTAATGGTTTAGTTGAAATGTAAGACTAGGGTTGTAACGTGTATATATCATGCAATATCCATGTATTTTAAATAAAAATTTAGGGATACCGCAAATATAACACAATCAGAAATGGAAACATCATTTTGAATTCCCTAATGGCACACTGTAGCCCATTCATTACCTATTTAGACTTAAACCTATTTTGTGGCATTCATCTAATTCATAAAAATTTATTTATCACCTTTGACTCTGTATATTGTAATTGGCAAACAAGGATAAGAATACTTATTTATTACATATAATACTGTACTGTTTCAAAAAGAGTTTGTCAGTAGTCTGACTTTGTATATCGTCTTCCTTCTATGATTGAGAAAATAGAATGCAAATTGTGTTAGCTAGAGACGTGGGAAAGTTCTTCAATTTACCTGTTAGATCTCTAGTAAATGTATGATAATAATAAATTGCTAAATTGTGAGATGTGCAGATGATCTACAAGAGAAAGGAAGGGCAGGAGCTGAGACCCTTTAGACAATAAACTTAGAACCTGTTTGGGAAGCAAACTGAAAGCAAAGTAAAATAGCCTATGGAAGTGTGAGAGAAGCAGGAAGAGTTGCTTTGTAAACAGTATACAACGGATAGTTAGTTGCCATGGCTTTGAAATCATTTGAGGTTTCAGCTGGTTCTTGGAAAAAGGGATACCTAATTGACTGATAGAGAAAGCTGGGAGAAAATTTCAGCTGGAAAATATCAGAGGGCATGCTATCAGAGACTTGTAGTCGTCAGTTGTGTGTAGGCAGTTACTGTGGCCTTTCCTAGTGCATATCTGAGCTCAAAGAAAACAAATAAAATTATCTCTGCAATGAATAAACTTTATTTGCATTTGAAAACAAATGACTTTGCTTGGAGAACTCCACCAGTGCATTCACTGCAACACAAAGGAAGAAATAACTAAAGGTAAAACATACCATAATATTTATATGAAAGTTAAACTTTATTTTAACATCTAGTCTAGTGTAGGGGGTACTAGTTTTAAATTGTTCTGTGATTGAGAGATGTGTTTTATTAAAAGAAACTTAACCTAAATACAAGAGCTTAATAGGGTTGGAGAAATCAGCTGTGATGTTCTAGTAGATTATAAAAAGATTTAATGATCAGTGACTGAGTCCTATTTCCTTTTTCGTTGCTGATAGCATAACAATGAAATTGCTGCCAGTACTGCTTTCTGTAACTTCACTAAGAATCATTCTTTTTTAAAAAGGGGAAAAAAAAGACAAAATGAAATCAAGATTATTTGTTTGGTTATATAAGATTTACTTGATTCTGTTTAGAGTCACTTTGGGGATCTGAGAGGTTTTATTCCAAAGTTATGCCATTTGCAATGCTTTGGTGGCATAAACATTCCATCATATAGAAAAGCAGACATGTATACAAACTTAACTTGGCAGAAATATATGTTTGCGGCCAAAAGACTATGCACTGCAAGCCTAGAATGAAATATAATCAGAGGACTGATGCTGACACGGTAAGAAGACTGTGGTCTCCTTAAAATGTGATGAAAATATTCTCCCTCAGAAATCAATTTCAAAGGAAAAGGTGTGTGTGTGTGTGTGTGTGTGTGTGTGTGTGTGTGCAGGGAGACCTCTGACATTTTTCTTTGGAAATGTTTAAAATTGTATTAATAGAAAAACTATCAAAGCAAATTCAGTGCATTTTGAAGACCTGGTACAGTGAGTCAGGGAGTTGACAAGTTATGCTGCTAACCACTCAGAGGTTGTCAACATTTTATTTCTCCATTCATAAACTTGTCATGTCTTTGGGCTGGTCCTCAGCCTTTTAGAATCAGCAATTTGTTTTGGTGAGTGCACCAAGAATTCCTGGTTCCCACATAGCTGGATACCCTTTTATCAAATTCACAGTGAGTGCTGTATTAAATATTAAATGACAGTTTATTAGCTTGTAATGAAAAATACAAATGTTGACCAGTACGGAATTCTCAAGTTGTCTTAACCAAGCTTTCCTCATTTTATCAAAGCCTATACATGAGAGGCTGAATTATTAATCTCAATTTCTTTCTACAGATGTCTAATGACATCTGTTGTGATGGGTTTTGGTAGTTTAAAGACAGCTGAATTAACTAGTTTGTATATGCACCAAAGGTATCTAAGATGGCTTTTCAGCTTTACTTTTTCCTGGATCCTTCATTATAAAGTTTTTAAACCATTGATACTATGAAATGAAAAAACATTAGGGGTCCTAATAAATGATGACCTAGATCTGTTTAGCAACAGGTGCATTAATGTGATTGAGAGATATGCATTCAATATAAAACATTTCCTTTGAATATTAAAGGAGGAATTTGGAAATAATTTATAGAAATTCACTAGACAACAACATTTATCTTTTTTCTTAATGGAAGAGAAATAAAATTAGTATTTATGCTTATAGCTAGTTACTCTTCTTGTTCACTTTCAACTAGGATTCCCCCCACATACACACACACCAGATAATAAACTAGGCACCTGCCTCTAATCTTCCTCACTCAAGTTCATCCAATCACAGCAACCCGTTTCTATGCACACTGATGGTCCAGGAATAAACACTTGATCTTAGCCTGATCTATCATAATCCATATTCTGGAAATTTGAGGATTGAATAGAACTCTTTCTTGTTATCTAAAGATATAAAATGTACAACTTGTAAACTGTCAATAACCATGTAAATAGTGCAGGTCTACAAACAGAGAGTATACTAATAGTATTTAGAAAGAATCAATGGAAATAAATGAAGAAATAGTGTCCCAGAAGCATTAAAATTCCTCAGTCCAGCCTCCACTGAAGTCCAAATCTCTGATCTCCCAGTAACAGCCTTGGTTCTTATTTTGAGAATGAAATTTTGAGACAGAACTCCCCCTCTCCCCACTGTCTCCTCCACCCCCCTGCTGCTACATTTTTTGTGAAACTAATGAGAGTTTAGTTTTTATTATTTAGAAGCTAACATTTTTAAAACAGTACAAGAAATTTATTGTAAATACCGAGATTTATTTTCAGCTAGATAAAATGCAAAGAAACTGATAAAAATAAGTATTGTGACAAAAGAAATTATATATTTTATATTATATGTATTTTGATTCATTAGGGGACATCAATGATTAAAAATTAGTACAAAAACTTGATTTCATATGAAAACTCATTACTTATGTCTTTACATTTATACCCAAGAGAGACATATATGTAGTCCTATATATAGAACTATTAATATTAATGATTTCTGTCTCATCATTGAAACCTTTTCATTAGTAAGACAATATCTAATTTCTAATAAAATCCTGAAAGCGTTATTATTGTCAGTATTTTCTTCATCACAATTGCAGGTAGAATATTTGTTTTACTCGTTCTCAGTAAGCACATTTTCTAAGTGTACTCTGTTTCCAAAGCGCTCTTTTAGATGTTAAGGTGAAATAGATCTAAAATAATATGATAAACTCTAAGAAGGTAGTTGGAAACCTGTCTTACTGATCACTGGATATGCTTAGGTAGATGTAAAAAACACAGAGCTTAGAACATGAACAACTCTTGGTTAGCATATATTAAGAATCTAAATCCTCAATGAAATACAGATATATATGGAGTAGAGTCAAATATGGGCATTTTGCAATAAAAGTTTTTGTATTATTTTGAGAAAGAGAAAGACATTAATTGATGTTTCAATGTTTATTTTATGTAACTCTATATGTAGATTTAGTTACTGGTTCAAATTTGAGTATTAACCTTAAGAGTCAAACATAAATGCTTTCTCCCACCTCCAAGATGAGGACCAGTCTTCCTCTGCCCCCTGCCTAGAATGCCTTTACCCCAACTCACCCACTCTTAATCCTGACTTATCTAATTTCTATTTATCATTTACATCAGAATCAATGAATACACCTTCAGAAAGGTCTCCGTTACCTTCCTAAAACTGGGTTAGATTCTCAAGACTACCATTTTATTTCATGTGGAAGTCTTTCTGACTCAAAATGTCCTGTTCTTCACTCTTTTCTCAATGAATTGTAAATTCTGAAGAGCAGAGATCAAGTTTAATTTGAACATAGTATCATCAGAGATTAGCACAGTGCAGATCATAAAGCTTCTCAATAAACAAAGAAATGAAGCACAAATGCCTTTAGATATTTTATATAAAGCTTTTTAATAGATGGTTCATAGCAAAATAGATGAAGAATCATTAGTCTGAGTAAACTTAAGGTTGTTTTCTCAAATGGAAACTGAAGCTAAAGATATGGATATGATATAGAATCATAGGATAAATGAATATATTGTTTGGGAGGCATATTATATTGCTTAAATAACCTCACAAATAACAGAAGTAGTGTGAAAAGACATATTTGTTGGGGAGATTATAAACCTAAAATAAATAATGCAATGCTTTCCTGGTTTATATAACATACTAATATGGAAATCTTCACTAGAGTAAAGTATTTCAGATCATTAACTTAAATGTAAGCATGGTTCTTACTTCTATTAGTCTTCATTACATGGTTAACTTTACACTTATCCATTTTGACTGGAAAAAATAACAGTTTATGTAAATTATGTCAATAATGCCCTAATTAACAATGCCTTTTAATTTTTTTTCAGAATGTGTTCTTTTGATTCAGAAAAGGCTTTTTTTTTTTTTTTTTTTTTTTTTTTTTTTTTTTTTTTTTTTTTTTTTTTTTTTTTTTTTTTTTTTTTTTTTTTTTTTTTTTTTTTTTTTTTTTTTACTGCATTAGGATATCATTCTGTTTGATTTATGGTGCTTTTGAATAGCTGACAATCTTCCAGTCTTGGCACAAGACTGTGATTTTTTAAGATTCACTCTGTAATGAGGACACCGAACAAGGCTCTTGTACACTGATTAGAAATAAACTGCAATGATTTTCCTTTATAGTTCTTCAGGTATGTAGTATGAAAATACAGTATTTTATATAAGTATTTGGATGGTTACCCCTAATACAGTTTATTTTGAGAGTGCAAAGGAGGACATTTGGCTGTGAATAGTAAGAGAAAAAAATGGACTAAGCTTGTTATTTCTGTGGTTGCACTTCTCTTAAAGTGTGATTTCTCTTAAAGTGAGGCAGTGAAGTTTAAATGTAACATAAATTGATGAAAATTAAGAATGTTTTAGCATGTTTCATGTATTTCAGTTTTTTCAGAGAATTCTTTAATTTTAACTTGGGATCTTATTAACTAAAATAAAAAGGTATGCTCAAAAAATTTGGAAAAATATAATATGTACAAAAAATGGAATTCTAATGCAATAACATACTCCTGATGAGAAATCTGGCATCATAGTTTCTAATGCTTTCATTAAAAAAATAACCAACCATGCAAAGTGTCATTTTAAATTGAATTTATAGAAAAGAAAGTGGTGCTTTCTTATTACAACATAAAATATTATTATTAAATTAATATCTTCAGTTAATATTTCTCATTTTTATACTATTCCATTTTACACAGGCATGAACAAAGAGCCAAAACAATGAGAAAACATCTTAAATAAGAAAGCAAGAAAAGGAATTGGGGAATTGGGAAAGTTTATAGTACAACTATTAAAAAAATAAAGAAATTTATGTTGTATTTGGTTAGAAATATTAAAATGAATATAGAAATTCTTGACTGTGATAGCCAACTCATTGTGAAATGTATCCAATAAGATAAAAATGCTTATTTATCATGTTACTTTTATTCAGATGATACAGATTCTGAGGTATCTTTTTGTTGAACACACAAATAAAACAAAATACTGCATTTAGAATCACATATTTAATGACAATATGACATTGGGTAGATTTATTATTTTAACTAAGATAAGAAACAATAATTTAAAATTATTGTTATTGGAAAAACTGTAAGTCTAATACCCACCCATCATTATGTGCAAATGTATTTTAGCAGTTCTTGTTACAGTTTCATCAAAATGATTCTTTTTATGTGATATTTGATATACTCAATGGGAGAAACACATAATATCTCGAGATAAGATGTTAATGATCTTCTTTTAAGTTAGTGAATTTATTGGAATTATTATTGACAAATAGTGACTTAAATATCAACCAGCTTCCCATTTTTACAATATACTTTAGTATATTTAGTAATTTGTCTATCAGAAGTATTTTGTTTATCCATTAAACATATCTGAACTTCCTTAATTGATTATATCTGCATTAATTTTATAGAATATGATATAAATGTGTTGATATATAAATTCATTTTAAATATTTAAATTTAAATACCATTTAAATATTTAAAATTTTTGTTCTGTGTCGATTATTTTATATTTGTTGCCATTTAAATACATTGGGTAATAAAATTTTGTTAACTAGTTACGTGACGTACCGGTCTACTGCAAAAGAGCTTTTCTCAAAGCAGTTAGAAAAACTTTCTTGATTATTGACTCATAGGGTCATAGTGAAAATTAACTGGAAATAATTCACAAATATCAACTGTGGGACAAAAAGTTCTAAAACACTTAATATCAGTACTTTTATACTATAAGACAAAATGAAAGACAAACTTTTTCATTATGTCATTATTACCTTAAAAGTTGCATTTATTTTCTCTTTTACCTCAGTATTTATCCATATATATGTAGATATGCAATTTGTATTAACTTAAAAACGCATCAGCAACATAAATAAAACTTAGTGCCATCATACTATAAATATTTTTATATAGTCCATAATCTTTTTATTCTGTAAACTTTTAACAGCGTTTCAATTTCTATAAATAGTAAAGCCTATCCTTTGCTTTCCAAATTCTGTTTCACTTCAAAGTTTAAAATCAGCAACCCTTAGAAAAGCTTATAAATGTTCAAATATATTTTCTTCATTTTCTGATTTCAGCCATTTACATATGAACTCGAAGCAATTACAATTTATTTTAGTGTCTACCGGTAGGTGAAATCTCCAATTTTACTTAATTTAAAGACCATTATTTAAATATTCCTTATCTTTTCAATTATATTGTGACTTCCATTTTAAGATATGATTCATGTACAGTAGGATGTATTTTTAGCTTTTTATTCTGTTTCTTTTTCTGTATCTATTTTTCAGTCTCAGTCTTAAATCTAACTTGGTGTTGTTTCTAAAGATGAAAGCAAGTGTCTTAGAGCTAATATCTTATGTTTTTATTATTTAAAAATTTCATAACTGAATATAATTTGTTCAACGCAAGGGTTAAAATATGATAGTTTTTCAGAATTATAAAAATATATTGTATATGAAAATTAATGCATTTGTATCATCACTGACATACTTTTAAAAAATTTTTAACCATTTTCTTAAGATGGTTTTATAGAATTTAAACTTTTGATTTACAAAATGCTGATTTTCATTTCATAAATTAAACACCAGCAAACACTCTCTTATACAAACAGGATTCTTTCCCTTTCAATGAAATTCTTCTCAAAAGCTACAGGTGAAAATACTATTATGTCAAAGGTTTTCAATCTGCTAAAGACTTAGAATTGGGATTAACTGACCCAAAGACCCTGTCTCAAACTCAAATTGCTCCCTAATATTAGTGACTCCTCACCCCTTTGGTCTATCTCTAAACTTTAGAAAGTTGCTATACAACATTCGGTTTAAATTTAAAAGAAAAATTGTTAATTTTATACAGAGGTTTTCTGCAACACTTGTATATGTATGTGTATGTGATAAGACTATAGTCAAGGGAAAAAAGGCAAGAAATGTTTTCTAAAAAGGGACTTTAATGAAACTGCTCATTCTGTATAACAGTATCATATATTTTACTTGAAGTTGTTAAACAAGATTTCTGTTTACATATACCGTTATGCAGCTATCAACCCAATCAAAAACTCACTCATTGTTTTTTAATTCAAAAGTGATTAGCAAATGCTGAGAAGTCACCTTATCTCACTAAAACAGGGGTACTAACTCAGAGTAAATATTTTGGTAAACTATTATTCTGCCCTTGCATATTCAGCAGTGTGCTAAATTATGCATAATCTTGCATAAGTAATAAGTGAAGGTAGCTTAAATTCAGTTTTTTTTTTTAACCTGACCTATTTCTTTCAGTGCTGTTAGCTGCTTAAATCATGTATGAGCTTTCTCTTAAGGCTTCAACGAGTAGCTCGGGTGGAGAAACCAGTAATAAATTTCAGGAGAAGACAAGTTTTTTGACAGGCATAATGCAACACATACAAAGTCTGGAACTCACACTCTGGGAATTTAGAGCAATCCTCGCAAAGCAGCTTTTCCCTGTTACATTAATAGAGAAAATGAAGTATGAAAGTCCTCAGGAATTACTGCTAGGTGTAATTTAAATAATTTACCAGAAGACAGTTCAGCACATGCATAGAACAGGGGCATACAGAGTTTGCCATAAGCAGTTTATAAATAAACTATATTCTGCTGAAGTAAGTCAGGCATAAATTATAACTATTCCTTTTGTAGCTGTACCCTGTTCCTCATTGTAATAGTTACTTTAAAAAAAAACAAAACTCTGGGTTATGACCTTCTTCTGGAAATCACAGACACTGCCTGCCTTGTACCTTGCTTACGAGCTTCCTTATAGTTAATGGTTTGGTAGCTATGAGATCAAAGTAGAATTACTGTCGCTGGAAATAAAGAAGAAAATGCATTACATATCAGTAAACAGAATTCTGGAAGAATTCCTTCACCTGATTGGGAGCAGGGGGAGATTTGTGACCAAAGGACCCTCAAGGAGGTTCAAACCATTTCGTGAAAGCTTTTCACCACATAAAGAGAAAAAAAGGATATACCTTCTGTTTCCTAAGTATTATGCCTTAAATTATCAGGCCAAAGTAAAAATGCCAAAGGAAATATATAATGAAGACTAAAAATTATGCAGAAATTATTTGTAAAGTATGCATGTGGGGGTTAGAAAGCTTTTATTTCCTAAAGCCTTGAGTTATTAAAGAGCAGATGGACTATATGGCAGTCGAGGTTTCCCTAAAACACACTGTCAGTGCTTTGGAAAGAGACTTTGTGAAAGGCAGGTGATCTGGAATGCTTGCTTGACACTTAAAACAACAAATTATAAATCAGCACTCTCTTTGATAGAGAAAATAGACTCCCTGGGAAAAGTAACACAGACTCGGGAGTGAATGACTGTGTTCCTGATGTTACATAAGAAACCCAGAAAGATGATATTCAACCTCATAAATTTTTTTTTAAGTATATTTGAATCACAATCACAATCCTATTCTGTCCTTTGGAAATATGCACTTTGAGTCCTCAGCAATTAATATACCTTATACTGGTGTATATGTATATATCACTGTATATATATACACATTATGTCAGAGTAAATATTTTGTCTGGAAATACATACTCTGCATATGGGTGTGATAACTAGAACCTTATTGCTATTCTTTCCTGAGACTTGACCTGAAATATGGAGTAAATATGCACTTTTATTTGTCCATTTATTTAATGTAGAAGAAAGACATTATTGTAAAATTTAATGAAGTAATATTGTATTATAACATTATATAAGTTTATGTATAAATCACCATCCATATGTGCTACATTAAATTCACCACTTAAAGTCCAATTCTGTCCTTCGCCATACAATTTACTTATTTTACCTGATTTGCCTATCCTCATTTCTCCTTCTTTTCTGGTAACTGTTAATTTGGTCTTATAGACTAAAAGATTTATTTTATTTAGTTCATTTATTTTTTCTACATGTCATATATGAGTGAAACCATGCTGTTTGTCTTTGACCCTCTTATTTTTTTTATTAGGCATAATATCCTTTAGATTCATCCATGTTGTTGTAAACAGCAATATTACATCCTTTGTTTTAATAGTTTATATATATATACATGTATATATGTATATATATATGTGTATATACATGTATATACACACCATATCCTCTTTATCTAGTCATCTATCAGTGGGCACATAGGTTGTTTCTAATTTTTAACTGCTAAAATAATGCTGCAATAAACATGGGGGGTATACGTATATCTTTGAATCATTGTCTATGTATTCTTCAGGTAAATACCCAAAAATAGAGCAATTAAATCATATGGAATATCTGTTTTTAATGTTCTTAGGAATCTTCAAACCGCTTTTCAAAATGACTTCACCAATTTGCGTACCCTCCAAAAGTGCACATGGGTTCCGTTCTCTCCATATCCTCTCCAACACTTGTTTCTTGTGTTTTGATAATATCCATTCTCAAATGTGTGAGGTTATAACCTGTGTGGCATTGATTTGCATTTCCCTAGTGAAAAGAGATAAAGAGCATCTTTTTATGTGCCTATTGGTTGTATGTATGTCTTCTTTGAGAAGTGTTTACTCATATCCTTTATTTGTTCTTTATTTGGGTTGTTTTTTGTTGTTGAGTTTTATGAGTTCTTAGTATATTTTGGATATTAACCCCTTGTGGGATACCGATATGAAAACATCATCTTCCATTTAGTAGGGTGCCTTTTTCTTTTGATGATGGTTTCTTTCACTGTGCAGATATTTTTAATTTTTGCTTTTGTTTCTCTTAATGCAGAATTGTTTCCCCAAAGATATCTTTAAGGTCAATCTCAAAGAACTTATTTCCTATGTTTTCTTTTATGTATATTGACATTAAGGCATTCAGATCTAGGTTGTGATTCATTTATATGATCTTTATATTTGAATCTGTAAGCCTTCATTGGAATAAGTTATTTGTGATTATGGGTCTGCATTGAAAAATGTGGCCGAAGTTATAAGTTGAGTAAGTCTTAGGCTCTAACATATAGCATGATGACTGTAGTTGATAATTATGTATTATATACTTGAAATTTGCTGAGTAGATCATAACATTCTTATCACCAATCTGATAAAATAAAAAGTGACTATGTGAAGTAGTTATGGTAATTATTTCATAATACACACACATACACACATACATGTACGTATATGTATGTAATACTCATTTTAAATACATTGCAACTTTGTTAATGAAACCTCAATAAAGCTGGGGAATAAAAGAAAACTTGGTCCAGAGCCTTAAAGTAGGCAGCCTGACTAGATATAGGTTAATTTCAACTCAGTGCTCTAAGTAATTAAATTAAACTGTGATAATATGTATGCAGCTTGTGGGAAATTTGAGAGTTGTATAAAACTCCCTAAAACTTATTTGGTATTGTGTTGTTGCCTAAATACAGGAAGAATAATGTTCTAGTATACTTCTGTCCTCGCTAGACAATCAAGATCAACATGTAACTGGAAATTATTATTAATATAAGTTGTAATATTGTATGTACATCACCCACACAATGTTAATAAATACATATATAGCTATTGGAAGTACTAGTTTCACATGTAGTTTGAGGAATATTGAAAGTATCAGCATTTGGGTAAGGGCATTAAGAAAGTCAGAAAATACTGTTCTATTATACATTAGAAGTAATATAAGAAATATTAAAAAATCTATAATGCTTATTTGTGTAATAATATGCATAGTCATATGAGAATAATTTCTGATTCTATGAGTATGAATTTAAGTATAGTACTTGTTGATTATCAGACATGGGTGCTAAGGTTGGCATGGTGGAAGGGTAAGTAGTACCTTGTGCTCCTGTGGTACAGATTTCCCATGGTACTAACAGAGTGATTCTTACTAAACAGAAATTATTAATATTCTGGGGATACAGAAAAGAATATGTACATATACCCAAAATAAAGAAAGTAGTGCCGCAAGTTCGCATCTTCACTGATTTGACTTTATCCAATATGCGGCTGGCACAAAATTCAGCTTCCTACCATTTCATTTAGCTATTTATAAATCTGTAATCAAAACCATATTGATAATGGAATTCTTCATTACTTGTTGACATATTTGACACATGTATTAAAATCTAAGTAATTTATTCCTCTAATAGAATTCATCACTTCATAACTTCTTTATCAGTGATTGTTTCCATGTTAACATGTTGAACTTGTTACTCTAATGCAAAGTTTGGCAGCTCCTCTTATGATATGTCAAAAATATTCTATCACAGAAATAAATTAGGTAAGAAGTATACAAAGATTTATTATGACCTACCATGAATGCCATGAATTGGCCTAATAAAGTCTATACATGTGTATTTGTGGAGTGTGTGTGTGTGTGTGTGTGTGTGTGTGTGTGTGTGTGATTGGACTTTTTGATAGTTGTTTACTTAGTCTGTTCTGATGTAGGTATTCATATAACAGAGACTTCTCAGCATTCTTAATGCTAGGTTTTCTGCATGCAATTAGTTTCTCTAATGTCTTTTATTTTGGCTCTATAAGAAATTCATTGTGATTAAACAGAATTAAGGTGACAATATCTCTGTTTTATTATTCCCATATAAGATGCCTGTATAAGAGATCTATATAATATCAATCAAATCAAAAGCTGCAGTTTAATAAGTAAGATTTGGTAAATTCTGAAGATATCCTTTACAGAAATAAGATTTTAGTTTCATTTCTATCCCTGTTATATGCTCCAAGAACTCTGTTAGATTTAAACTATTTTTAACTTAATCAAATAACCTTAAAAACAAAAGAACTAAAAAAACTATAAATTAATATCAACCCCACACCTTATTATTTTTCTTTGTATCAAAGAATAACAAATTATTGGCTGAATAAATGTGGAGTAGATAAGGTCTTTCCTATTCACTTTTAGTATAGTTTGTCCTTGAAAAATGAACTAAAAAATTAAGTATGTTTTCCTGTTCATGACTGTTTCTGCAACTAAATTTCAGTTTAATTTCAGAAATGTGGTTAACAGACATATATTATTTGTGGGTTTTTTTTGTTCAGTCATTTCTTAATTCAGAATTTTTTTCCAGGAAACTATATAGTTACTGAGAATCTACTATGTACCAAAAGAAAGTATGCTGAAGTGTTTGAAGTTTCTTATGACTTGGAGCTAGCCATCAACAGAAAAATGGTTATGTGATTTATAGTATCATGAAAACTAGTATTAGATTTACCTTCGAACCTTCTTTATAAGGTTCTTTTTTTATATGTACTCTAAAATTAAGCTCTAGTCACATATAGTCAAATGCAGCTTTGGATATATATTATTAATTACTATGCTTTTATAGATCTATCTGCCAGCTCCTGCCCCCTGCACTTGAGACCTGCAGTGAGTAATTGCAAACCCCAGGGGACCAAGGCAGCAACAGTTTACAGGGACACACTTTGAATATACACCCACTGGAGGAACTGCAAGCATCACTAGAGGACAGTTCAAAAACCATGCCTAGTAGAGCACAGGGACCTGCCAGGGAGATTCCAGGTTAGGCTCTGGAAAACAGGGCTATGGAAAATTTATCCTCCCACCTCAGTCTTTAAAGAACACACAGAGACCGAAAGACAGTATTTGTCCTTGGTCAAAGAGCCAAGGGTAGGGGGAAAGAGCAAGAATAGGCCAATTACCCAAAGGCGCTACAGAAACTACACATTTATGCCAGACAAGGCTCTACCTGTGAGCTTCCTATGGGCACCACAGAACTCACGATGTCTGAGTAGACACTCAGTCCATGAATTGGAGAACTTCCTATCAGCTTCATTTAAGAGAGAGTTGCCCCTCATCCCCATAGAAGCTAATGAATGCCACTGAAATAGCATTTGTGACCCACCAAAAGTGAGCATTTCAGAGAGGGGAAAAAGCTTACAACTCATGGAAGTCAAATGGAAGATACTGACCACACCGGGACCCAAAATAACCACTCAGGAAAAAAATCTAACATTAAAAAAAGAAAGTCACAGTACTAAATCTAAAACAATCCAGAAGATAGCCATGACAAAAACAAACTCACACAGGAAAGTATGATGGCCAAGACTTCCCCAGAAAAGAATTCCATTGAGACTGAATGGGACAATCTAACAAGGTTCAAAAAAAAAAAAGTTATTAAAAAGATGAATGAGATGCATGAATCACAATCCAAAGACAACTGGACGATCTCAAAAAATAAATAAATAAAAAGACAGATAAAAGGGAAAGCATTATCCAGGAGAGGGCATAAAGAAAGTCCTTGTAAAAATGCTGGAGATAAATTTCTCAGTTTAGGAATTAAAGATAAACATGGAAATCTCCTTAGTCTCAGAAGTGAAGACAAAATCATAGAGGCAATACTTACAGAAGAAGAGAAAGAAATAAGACTAAGGAAAAATGTAGAAATCCTATGAGAACTATGAGACGCCATGAGCAGTACAAACACAAGGATCATAAGTATCCCAGAAGGAGAAGAAATAGAAAAAAGTACAGAAAATCTACTCGAAGATGCAATAACAGAGAACTTCCCACATCTGTTACAAAAAGCAACCATGGAGGTTGAAAAATCAGAAAGAACTCCGACATTCTAAAACATTTAAAGGCCTGCTCCTAGACAAATCAAGAATAACTAGCAAAAATCAACAATAAGAAAAATTACTCAAGGCTAGTAAAAAGAGTGAAACATAACCTACAAATGATAGCTTATTGGGCTATCATCAGACTTCTCAGCAGAGGCACTACAGGCCAGAAGAGAATAGAATGACATATTCAAAATACTGAAAGACAAAACTATCAGCCAAGAATATTCTGTCATGAAAAACTATGATTCAAATTTCATGGAGAAATAAATGTCTTCAATGTTAAGCAAAAGTTAATGGATTTATCCACTACTAGTCTATTCAAGAAATTTTGAAAGGGGCCTTACAACATTATAGAAGAAAACAAAGATTACCCATCCACCCGTGAGTGATAATTATAGAAAAGCAAAGGCCGAATCAAAGACAGGACCAATGGGAGTGAACAAAAAAATCACCAATGAGGAGTATAAAAATATGGAATACAAATGGGCATATAAATATGATATGGTGAGAGTTCATAAAAGATTATAAAAGAGATGTAAAAACATGGACAATCCAGTGGACACTTAGCCTAACTCCAAAAAATACATAAGTGGGAAGATAAAATTGAAATAATTAGTACAGAAAACCATAAAGAAAAAAAAAGCAAATAAAAACAAATGGGGAACAAAGCAACAGATACAGAAAATTAACAGAAAACGAAGGCTCACATGACAGCAATAAAGTTCTATATGTCAGTTATCGCCCTAAATGTGAATGGACTAAGCATAATAATCAAAAGACACAGCGAGCCTGGATACATCCAAAAAAGGGGAATCCTTCAAGAATTCATATAAACAAGACATACACAGGTTGTAAGTGAAGGCTATAGAAGGCTATAGAAAAATATATCAAAGTAACAGTGCTGAAAAGAGAACAGGAACTGCAATACTAATTTCAGATAAGTTAAATCTCACAAAGATACCTCAAGGCAAGGTAGGTCATGACGTTATGGTCAAAGGGGGTGATTCACCAAGAAGTAAGTATCATTAACATACATGCACCCAATGCGGGATCATCTAAGTATATAAAACAAATACTGACAGAGTTAAAGGCAGACATTGACAGTAGCACAATAATACTAGGTGACTTCAGTACTCTACTAACATCCATAGACAGATCATCCAGACAGAAAATCGACAAAAAAAATAAGGACTCTAAATGAATAAAAAGAGCACATGGACCTAATACATATATACAGGATGTTCAGCTCCAGTGAAAAAGAACATGCATTCTTCTCAAGTATACATGGAACATTCTCAAGCATAGATCACATCTTGGGATACAAAACAATTGTCCACAAATTCAACAAGATTGAAATTATAGAAAGCATCTTCTCTGATCAAAGGGGCTGAAATGACAAATGAACCACAAAGATTTAAGATTAAACAACATGCTTCTGAACAACTCATGAACCATCAATGAAAATGAAGATGAATTTAATACTTATCTGGAAACAAATGAACATAAAGAGACTGGCTATCAGAAGATGTGAGATTTGGCAAAAGGGAAGTTTGTAGCCATACAAGTGTGCAACGAAAACTGAGAGAGAGCTCAAATTAAATCTAACCTCACATCTGAAGGAACTAGAAAGGGAAGAACGATAAAATAAAAAATCAGCAAAGGAAGGAAATAATAAGCATTACAACAGAAGTAAATGAAACAGAAAATAATAGGACCACCCAAAAGATCAATGATACCAAAAGTTGGTTCTTTGAAAAAATAAACTAAATCAATAGGTCCCCTGTTAGACTCAGAAAGAACAGAAAACTCTAATTAATAATAAGGATCAGAAATGAAGGAGATGAGATTATGACTGACAGCAGAGAAATATAAAGTATCATGAGAATCTATTACAAGCAACTAAATGCCAACAAATTCACTGATCATGAAGAAATGAATAGTTTCCTAGAAACATATAACCTCTCAAAACTGAACCAGGAAGACACAGATATCTTTAAAAGATCAATCACAATCAAAGAAATTGAAGTAAAAATCAAAAATCTCCAAAAAAACAAGATCCCATGTTCAGATGCTTTCACCAGTGACTTCTACCAAAAAGGTTCAAAGACGACAAAATCCCCGTCCTCTGTAAATTCTTCCAGAAAATTGAAGAGGGAAAACTCTGAGATCCATTTTATGAGGCCAATATTACCCTTATCCCCAAATCAGAAATAGATAACATCAAAAAATAGAATTCTAGACCAATATTACTAATGAATATAAATGCAAAAATCCTTATCAAATTACTGGCTAACCGAATTCAACAACACATTAAAAAGAGAATAAACCACAATCACATGGGATGCATACCTGGAATGCAAGGATACTTCAAGATACACAAATGAATGTAATACACCACATAAACAAAGATAAAAACAAAAATCATATGATCATATCAATAGATGATGAAAAAGCATTTGACAAGTTCAACACCCATTCATGCTAAAAGCCCTTGTCAAAATAAGAATAGAAGGAACATACCTCAACAAATAGAAGCATTATTCAACAAACCCACAGCCCACTTAATACTCAGTGGTGAAAAACTGAAAGCCTTTCTCCTAAGATCTGGATTGAGACAATGTTGACCACTTTCAGCACTGTGATTCAGCATAGTTCTGGAAGTCTTGGTCAGAGTAATAGACTAGACAAGGACATTAAAGGCATTTGAATTGGAAAAGAAGTAATAAAGCTACCATTATTTGAAAATGACATGATATTATACCTGGACAACCCGAAGACTACACAAAAATCTGCTGAAAACAATAAGTGAGTGTAGCAAAGTGTCAGGACACAAAATGAACATTCAACAATAAATAGCATTCCTATCCACAAATAATGAAGTAGAGGAAAAAGAAATTAAGAAAGAAATTACATTCTCAGTAACACCAAAAAAAATCAAATACCAGAGAATAAACCCATCAAAAGAGGCAAAAGACCTCTACAATGAAAATTACAAGACATTAGCAAAAGAAATAGAGGACACAAAAATATGGAAGAATACTCCATGCATATGGGTTGGAAGAATTAACTTAATTAAAATGGTGATTCAGCCCAAAGCAAATATAAATTTAATGCAATTCTATAAAAATTCCTGAGATTTTTTAAGGAAATTGAGGAAGCAATACTGAAGATTATGTGAAATCAGAAAAGAACTTGATAGCCAAAGCTATCCTGTGATAAAAAGAAAAACAGTGGAGGAATCACACTTCCTAACTTCAAGCTATATTACAAAGTGATCATAATTTTTTTAATGATGGTTCCAGTATGGTACTGAACAAAAACAGACCTGCAGATTGGTGGAATAAAATTGATAGCCCAAAAATAAAACCACACCTGTATGGACAGTTAGTCTTTGACAAAGAAGTCAAAAGCATACAATGGAAGAAGGAAATTCTATTCAATTAATCGTGTTGGGAAAACTGAGCAGAGATCTGCAAAAAACTGGAAGTATATTGTTCATTAACACTGTTCACAAAAATTAGCTCAAAATTGATCAAAGATCCAACCTAAGACCCCAAACCATAAAGTACTTGAAAGAAAATGTAGGCAAAATACTCCATGACCTCAACTTCAAAGAGATTTTTGGGGAAAAAACAGCAACAGGAAAGTAGCCAAGATAAAACTAAAAAACTGAGACTACATCAAACTAAAAAGTTTCTGCAAGGCTAAAGAAACCACCATTTAATAAAAGATAACCAATGAATTTGAGAACATATTCACAAAACATACATCGGGCAATACCTTAATCTACAAAATATACAGAGTGAATACATCTCAATAAAAAAGAAGTAAGTGATCCATTCAAAAAATGGGCACTTCTCCAAAGAAGACATGCAGATGTCCTACAGATATGTAAGAATAGGTTGTACATCACTCATCATCAGAGAAATACAAATAAAAATCACAATGATACACCAAATCATACCACTGTGAATGGCCAATATCCAAAAGTCGAGAAATAACAAGTGTTGGAGGGGATGCAGAGAAATCAGAATCCTCTTTCACTGTTGGTAGAAATATAAATTAGTACAATCTCTCAGGAAAACAGTATAGAGATTCCTCAAAAAAATAAAGATGCAATTTTCTGTTGATCCAGCAATCCTACTCCTAGGCATATAACCAGAGAGTATAAATTCCCTAATCAGGAAAAATACAAAACTCTTATCTTCATAGCAACATAATTTACAATGGCCAACACATGGAAACAGCCCAAATGACCATCAGTAGATGACTGGATAAAGAATATATGGTATATGTACTCAAAAGAATTCTGTGCAGCTACTTAAAAAAAAAAAAAAGAAAAAAAGAAAAAAAGAAAAAAATTTTGTCCTTTGCAACAACAATCTGGATGGAACTGGAGGGGACCATGTTAAGCAAATTATAGGTCAGAAGACAAAAACGAACTACAGGATGGTTTCACTTAGGTGTGGAATATAGTGAGATGAAACAAACAGTTAAACTCCAACAAAACTCACAAGACATGGATGATTGCTATGAAGCATGGTGGGACAGGGGAGGGAAGAGAAGAGAAGGGAGAAAGAAGAAGGTGGTGGAAAAGGGCACTAAAATTCTAGTGATGGATATGGTATGTAATACATATAGAGAAATGAATTCAACATCATAAAATGAGTGTAGTCTTGTAAACAAAAGAAAATTATTCTCTTATTTTTAAAGTGCTGCTTTGATATTTAATTGGAACTTACATAGACATTATAATTTTATTAATATGTTCCAAGTTCTGTTGAATTACCTTTAAAAATGTAGTATCTCTTTTAAACAATCTTCTTCAGGAAAGCTTATTTTTATTTCTGAATTGAACCTTCGGTAGATTAATGTTAACATGAATTTTTTTCTTAATATGCAATAAATAGGTTGTAGACCTGATAAAAACAGTTTAGTTAAAAGAATTCCATTAGCATCATTACAATGATAGAAAAATAATGTGCAAACTAAAGTCACTGTCATGATCCTGACCTTGTGATACAAATTAAAATAAAGAAAAGTGTCATATTTCTCCGTGGTTCAACTTGGGTTCACCTAATAGAACTCTGACAAAAGCAAATGTTTTGTCACTTAGTCTGTTGCCAGGAACATTTTAGTGCATAATTAATGATAATCCACTGTTTAATATGTGTGTACGAATGAACAGAATGTTGCTGCTGGTGCCACAGAAACAGTATTATGTTCAGTGTGAAGAGAACAGCACAAATTCTACTAAAATAATGAGCTGTGGAAAAGATAATACAAGGTGTCAGAAGCACAATAAACATGATTAGAATGGGCGAGGAGAAAAGAAAGATATTTAACTCATCAGGATATTTTTAGGAAAAGAAGAGTAAATTCTTGATGGATTTTCATAGCTCCTTTCCCCATGTTGTCTATAAATATGGAATATGAAGTCCATTGCTTAGTTTATATCTCTTATATTGACCCCTTCTTTTCTAATTGAACCTCAAAATCTGATGTTTTTGGAGCAGTGCTTATTATTTTACAGTGCATACAAATCACCTGGAGAATACACTAATATGCAAACCCTGATTGAACAGATCTGGGATAGGACCCATGATTTTACATATCAAGCAAGCTCCCAAGAGATAGCCTTGTTGTTGGTCCTTGGACTTCACTTGAGTTGGCAAGTCTCGGGACTCATCCTTGGGGCCTATTCTCACTAGACCAGCCTTGACCACTTAATACACTACCATGAATTTAAATATATCCTGTTTGTGTGTGATTCGTTATTCTTTACCCCCAAAATCAAATCTTCTAACCTTCAAAAGCTTCATGTTGAAATCTTAAAAACTAAACTCAAGATCGTCACTCTCAAACTCCATCTTTCCTGCTCTATTTCTTCACATTAATGATACCACTACTCCTCAAATTGTCTAAAGTTGCCATATACATTTTACAGATATGGACTTGAAATTCAAGCAATACATCAAAATGATCCTGCTAGGAAGAAGGGAGCCAAAATTTAAGTACACGTTATCTGATGTGAAAGTTTGTGTTCATTTATATATATGAGTATGTTTTTCTAGAATAAATATATATATAATAAAACATGTACAATAATACATATGAATGTGGAAAGCATGTAGTGTATATATGAAAAACTAATATATCACATGTGGTATATGTAAACATGCATTTATATACATGAGAGAGACACACACACACATTAGAATGAGAGAGACAGAGAGTCCTGACCATGAAAGCCTCTTGTGATAGTGATAGTTTGGAGAATCTGATATTAATATAACATACCTCATGGAGGTACTGAAATTATGATATCACTATATGACTTGATGTCTGCCTTCATGAGTTAAGAATAGTCTTCTTGTGGTGTAGAAAACATTTTAGAGAAAGAAGAACCAAATATTAAGGATGACCCTTTAGTGGAGATTTTCACTTGAAGTCCAGATGTGGAAGATGACATAAACCAGAGTATTTATATTATGAATAGAATAGGGAGTGGTAATAGAAAGTGGTACAAAAAGAAAAATCAACAACTTTATTTGAAAAAAATAATAGAGACTCAAGAGAAAGGAAAAATGTCATGAAGAGTTCTAAAAAATAGGTGATCAGGAAAAACAATGCTACTATTGATGACTTTGGTTATGTGCTCATCTAAAATCCAACCAACCCGTCAGTTTGGCAGAGGTGGAAGGAGTTGGAAGGCAAAAGTACTGGGGAATTAAATAGAATAGAGGAACATTTCACTGAAAGACATCTGAACAGCTGAGAGTAGAATAATTCTAATTATAGTGGAGGAAATATGTTAGGTTAATAGACAATCCCAACCATAAATTATTAATTATAGTTTCCAAGTATTGACAAGCTAATAGCAGTAGACTGACTGATATAGCTTCAGAAATGAATGAACCTCTTTTCCACAAAAATATCAGGTAGGCTACCAGGTAAAAAGTAAATCAAACTCGTTAAGGGAAGCATGTCTGTCTATCTGTTTATCTGTCTCTATCTATCTGTCTGTCTATATATCTATGTCTATCAACTAACTGATCTATTATGAGTAAAAATATGACAGAATTTGATGCTTGAGTAAGTGACATTTTCAAGGAAGTGGGAACCTATGTGTATATTTTATGAGAGAATTAATGTGGACTGGGTAATACCACAAACCACTGTGTTTGCCAGCTTTATTTGTGTACCAGCAATAGCACTAGTAGAGAAAACATAGAAAACACTGAGTGATTGGTGATTTGCATATGTTATATATATAAAATATGAATATGTCATTTATATATTGGCAATTATTAGTATTAATATTTTGTATCAATGTATACATATTTATCACATACTAACATGCACTCTATTGATGTATATTAATTATATTAACATATTAATGTGAAAAAGAATTTTAGAACGTTATTTCATGCTAAATTTATTTATCCCACGTTAAAATTGCTTTATGGAATTGTAAACCATTTTATCCTTGAAAATACTCTCAGTTATTTCTTTCTAACATCAGTCTTCACATTGCTTTGTCTCATTTTCCTTTGCATTCCTTTCTGAACTCTTTTGAAAAATATTTTACAGGCATTTAGTCATTTGCTGTCCACAGTTATTTTTTGAGTTTCATATTGAAATTATTTTTCTCAGATTGTAAGATTTCATTATGTATTCATTTCACAAATTATACACACACACACACACACACACACTACATAATATATCAAGGAACTACTACTAAACAGTAGCAATGCAGACAAAAGATGATGGCTTTTGTGAAGATTATAACATATTAGTAATAGTAATAATGCAGTGATAAAGAATGAACACTAAGTAAAATGGTTTGGTGGATAATAAATTCTTTGAAATAGAAGCATATGTGAAGCGGGGTCATAGAATGTGTGCATAAGGAGAGAGAAGGATGGGGAAAGGATTGCAGTTTTAAATAAGGTTGTCAGGGTAGGACTTTTTGAGCTGGAATCATTCGAGGAAACACTTAAAGTTGGTGAGTAAGTTGTCATTTGATAGCTGAGGGACCTATCATTGGAGGCAGATCCAAGATTCTGATATTGGGTTGCTGAGACTAATATGCAAGGAAGGTCAAAATAACTAGTGGGGCTGGAAGAACAAAGAAAAACATGGCCATGAATGAGCTCTCAGAGAGAGAGGAACTGGAGCATGGACTAAGAGCTTACTGGATCTTAATAAGAAACAGACGTAAACTCATTAGAGTTTTTAAAAAGGACAGATTTAACACCAGTTTTGAAAGAACCACTGTGGGTGCTGTTAGGGAAAAAGGCTGTTGGAGAATAAAGGAAGAACAGGAAAATCTTTCTGAGTCTAATCTGGGAGCAAAAACTAAGAATTTTCTGATGATTCAGATTTAATGTCTGAAAGAAAGAGTGGAATTACGAATGGCTTCCAGTATCTGTCCTGAGCAATGGTTTGGGAAAGTTGTGAGTTAATTAGATTTGAGGAGAAATATAAGGAGTCAGTTTAGGACTGTTAAATTTGAGGTGACTAATAACATCTAATTAGAGATGATATGTAAACTGTTGGATGACTCTGGAGTTCATGAAAAAACATCTGACCTAAAGATAGGACAGTCATCTGCAGATGGTAGTTCAAGCCTAGAGGAGACTGTGAAAGTGACTGAATGAGACTGCCAAGAAAATGAATGTGGCTAGAGTCAGTATCAAGACTGATTTCCTGGGACTCCAATAGTAAGATGTTGGAGAAAGTAGGGTAACTAGTAAAATGGGTTGAGAAAGAATTGTAACTGATGTTGGAGGAAAACCAAATGTAGGAAGTGTGATGAAATGATTCACCAGGTTAAATACTTCTATTGAGAATCAACCCTAGACTTGGTACTGTGAACATCAACCATGACCTATAAGACCACTTTGGTATAGTGGTTGGGATAAAAGCCTGACTGCCAAGAAAAAAATGGGAGAAAAGAAATTGAAGGATTATAATTTTTTTGAGAATTTTTGCTACAAATTGGAGGGTAATATAGGGGAATAAAGAGCTAGAAAAGATTTAATTTTTAAAAGTTGAAAAATAAACAGCATATTTGTATAAATGAAGGGGAAATAAAATTAATATAGCAGGTCAGAGGGTAAACTTTAAGTAGTCACCTTTTGTGTGCTTTTATGTTCTCAGTGAATTACAAAGGAAAGTCTGACTTGGAGTAATAGGTAAAAACATGTTGGAGGTTTGGAGAAAAAATATTAATAGAATAGTCATGTAGGAAAGTGGACTAGTGAATAGACAATATAGTGTTGTAGGATTCTGGGCACCATTATAGAAGTCCTTAAATTTCATGGTCATGCAAGGGCACCCTAGTGGAGCAACAGTTGGGTTAGTAGCCTCTGAAGGAGCGCAAGCCACATGCTCCTGTGTTCAAGTTGTAGGTCCAGGGAAAACAACCAGTGTGAACAACTCAATTAAAATAAAATTCTTTTTCCACCTCTCTCTTCCTGCCAACCTGCCTACTTGACTTCAATTCTGCCTGCACCTTGCCTTTAAAAAGTTTATGATCATGCATAAAGAATTATCACATGGTAAACCTCAAATAAACTAGGGGTCCTTAACTTTCCCCTAGTTATAAAAAAAGATGACACACAGTTTACAGGTGTTTTTTTAAGTTCATAATGAACTTTACAAACTACAATTAGTTTTTTAATTTCTTGAAATGTAAAAATACAATGAATTTAGTTTGGCTTAGTCTCCAGTACCCTTTTTGGTTTACACTGCCCACTTTACTCAGGCATATTACCTGCCTGATGCCCATGGCAACTTATTTGTGACCTTGAGTATTAGCATCAATAAACGAAGTTTTCTTTAATTTTATTGAAGGAACATTGCATCATAACATAATATAGGTTTAATATTTGCATAATCATAAATGAACCTCTCTTCATATAATACATTAAGTTTAGCATCAATTGTACAATCAAATATATAGAAACCACAGAGTACAGAACATACATCCACAGATCTCAGGATTGTTCAAAGAGCTATGGGTCTTAGGAGCCTGTGTGAAGAGGTATCATAAGGCTACTAGGTACTGAGAAGATGCCCAGAAGGGATCAATGAGGAAGAGCCAAGTTATTGTATTGATAAACTTAAGGGAGTTCATTTAAAAAAAATAAAAAGTGGAAATGTCAATCTTACTGAATTTAAAAATATCCAAAATTGCTACAATATTTATAAAAATAATCAGCTATATATAAGTCAATCTTATCAGTATTCATATTTTCTCTCAGATAAAGTAATGTAGAGTACATATCAAAGGTGTATGTAAACATATTTGCTGTTAAATTTTTTCTTGAATATAATTTATGGTCATGAATTGAAACAATTTAAATACATATGTATGTGACGGTAATGTTTTCCTCCAGCTACATTTAGCATAGCTGCAAGGATTTAAAGGTCTTACAAATTTGAGTTTATCTAAAATATATACTGAAGGAATAAAGGAAGTCAGTGATGTCTGGAAAATGAAATGAAAGAAGACATTTAGACCAATGATTTTTTTTTTTTTCACAGCAAAACCGAAAGGGGCAATGACTGTAGTTTTTTTGGGTTTTTTTTGCAGATACGTAGTGAATTTCAGCAGACAGAATAATTTTGGAAACAAAATAAATGGTGGAAGAAGATGACAAAAGGAAAGGGACAAGGAATATCGAGCTATAAAGTAGCTGACTCTAGATAGTTTCGGTTTGTGATTTTCTAAATAACTATCCATCTGTTGCTCCTATGTGTTTTTCCTACTTTGCAGGCTCTGTGTAACTCAAATACCACATTCTCAGGAGGTGAATTCAAGTGTCAACAAAATGTACTGTTGAAATATTCAGTAGCAGTTTTGTCTCCCACTATAGCACCATTGCAGGCACCCATTTAAAATATGGAATAGGACACGTTAGTGAAAAATATATGTGGACAAAAGTTCAAAAGTTCAATCCCACCATGCTGCTAAAATTTAAAGACAGGAAGAGCAGTAAAGTGCCATTCATCAGTCATTCAAATCGTGTATATTTAATGGAATTATGACAAAAGCAATGTTCTTTTCTTTTCAAATGTTGCTGTATTAATTGTAGAACCTTGTTAATGATATTCTACTTTTGTTATTCACTTAGGAATACAATAAGCATTAGAAATCATTATTGTATAATATTTTTTTCTTCTACTCCCATGTCAAGCCAGACTTCCATCTAAATTTAGTGATATGACTGTCAGAAATCTCCATCTCTTGGTGTTCCTTGTGCTGCAGAATGAGTTCAGAATAGTTCACTGAGGAGCTCATTTCTAAGGTTGGCTGAAATACTGGTGTTTGTAAATAGAGCTGCATTTATTCATTTGGAAATATGAACATTATTTCCACTTATAAACTGAGAAGAGAAGACTTGGCCAGGAGCTACATCCTTTCCTGGCATTACTTACATGACCTTTAATGCACTTGATCAGGGTATGAGTCACTATTTCTGAGAACTGGAGTTCTTGCAAAGTGGTCACCTTGTTGGAAGGAAACTGAAAATGTAATTCCTTATCACACCTCTATGATCTCAGTATCTGCTATAAATTTGATAGGAAAAAAATTAAATAAAAATAAAATAATTTAAAATTTTAATAGTTGAGGTGATAAATATTTCCTGTTTAAATAAAAGAAAAATGCTCTATCATGAAATATAAAATTCATTTTTATTGTAGTCACTTACCATAAAGAATGAAAAAATAGTTTCAAGATATTAATGTCTGTTCTAGCTTTCGTAATATCTTTTTCAATGTTTCTGAGGTTAGATATATTTCTGCCTGCATTTGATTATGTAAGTTTTAGACTATAGGACCTTATCTGTCAGTGGTTGCTAGCAGAATAAAAGAAAAGGGAGGAATGAAATGGAGGAGTTGATGAATATTTAATAATGCTTTTAATCAGTCCCACCAAATAAACATTTCTCATGTTGCCTTGCAAATGAGATTTTCCTATCACAGGAGCTTGCAGATGGTAATTTTTTCTTTTCCCCAGTGAAAATCTTGGGAAGCTGGTTGGACTGGTAACTGATTTTATACTCATTAATGAATTTTAATGATTGAAAACATGCAGTAAACAAAAATTACATAAAAATGTATTTTCTTGGTGAAGTTGCTATCAAAATATGCATTACATCTTCTCCTAAAGTATTCATTTATAGATATAACCTTTTGCATTTTTATATTTAGTTATATGATTCTTCATCTATCCCTTAATCAAGTAGCAAAGAGATATACTAGCCAGAGGACACAAGTCATAAAGATCTTTTCAGATCATAATTACATTGGAAATGTTAATGATTTTGCTATGACCAGAGATGATAAGACTTTTTAAAGAAAATTCACTCTTGTGGTACTTCTTTCAGTAATTGTAAACCAAAATGAACTAGCCATGCCATATCTAGGAAAACAATCAATATGCATAAAAATTGATAATATTGTATGAGGTATTGTTGAAAAGGAAAACATTATATTACATTAAGCCATTGTCATGTCCAAAACTAACTAGATGTTTAATGGTCCATTCAACTACCTCCAGAATCACTAGGAATGTCCTACAGGTAACTTGAGAGCAAATGAAATTCTTATAGATATATATTTGCTTTCATAGGTATCACTTTTAACCTCTTCTAATTCTTGTACTCCTTTTCAAGAAGTTTTCTAATTTGAAGTTAAAGATTTTTTTTCCAAATGCAGTGAGTTGTTTTCTTCAGGGCCTCTAGAAAAGCATTGAAATGAAACACTGATTTTTATGTTGTTGTATGTTTGTACTTAAGATGAATAATTAATTGCACATAGATTATTTTCACTCTTTTCCTATTAATTTGCATTATATGGATGAAATGAATGCTTTCACAGAAAGAAAACAGGGACAGAAATTTAACTTTTAAGTTTTGTCCATGAGGAGGGATTCTCTTCAGAGATCACTATGATTTGCTTATGTGTGTGTGTGTGTGTGTGTGTGTGTGTGTATATATATATATATATAGTGATGGAGGTAGTTGGGGAGGATATTGTAGTAAATAAAATTTACTACAAAACTCTGCCTCACAGGAGATTTTAATCACAACAACACATTATTCTTAAAGCAGAATGTTTGAATACAAATTCTACCTAAAAGGAATACAGAAAGCATTTTGGGGTTTGGTCATGTACATTTGACCTGATTCTTGCTAAAGAGTAGTTTCCTGTTCATTATTACTATTGGAAATACTTCTCAGAGGCACTGTGTAAGCCAGATTGGTAAGGAAGGATTGGGATAAATCTGTGGGAGATAATTCTAAATCTTTTCCAATACCCATGTTCCTCTTAAATCTCCTGCAATTTTTCTCAATCTTCCAGATTTATTTTCCAGAAGTTTTCAGATGACTTTTGATTGTAAGGCTTAAAAAAAATAACAACCTAGGTTTTCATCAGAAAATTACATTTACAGTTCTACTCTGAAAGTGTTTATCTATAGAATTACCTATGAGTTCATCTCCTAGGTTAGTTCCACCTTTCACCTCAATCAAGGAAAAGTCATCTTTTATGGCATAATCCAAAATCCATACACCCCAGAGAGATGCTGCCTAGCTATTTTGCGCTGCTAAGAGGGATCTGAAATTTTATCTTTTCAACAGTTAAGAATTTGAAAGCAAGACAAGTTTTTATTCATCCTTAAACTAATATATAAAATCATGTTAGCAGAATTTGAAGACAAGCAAAGTCTTCTCTTAAAAAATTCAATCTAAGTTCAAACATCTATTGTTAAACAAACAAAAAAAACAACAACAAAGGAGTCAGAGAAGGTGTTCTGGTCCAAAGAGGGAAATATTATATAAAGATTTTACAAATGAGCTTTATTCCTAAATGAAACATTTATTCAAATGTTTGTTTAATGAAAGTATGAAGAAATAACTATAGGAAACAGCTTCTACAGGTCTATTATTATTTTAAAAGTCATAAAGTAAAAATTGAACTTTATAGATAAAAATTGATGCTGAAGAGCTAATTTAAAAAGTAGACTATATTTTAGAACAATTTAAGGTTCAGAAGTAAATTAAACAGAAATGACAAAGATTTTCCATATACCCTCTGCCTACCCACACAGTCTACCGCATTATCAAAATCTCCCATCAGAGAAGTACATTTGTTGCAATCAGTGGATCTACATCCACACATCATTATCACCCAGTGTCCATAGATTGCACTAATGTTCGCTCTTGCTGCTGTACATTTCCATGGGTTTTGAAAAATGTATGATGGTATATTTCAAGCATGAATTATACAGAATAGTTACACTGCCCTAAAATCCTCCGTCTTACCTATTCAGCCATTCCTGACCTCTAAGCACTGACAGCTCCTAATTATTTTACTATCTTCAAGATTTTGCCTATTTTAAAATGTCATATAGTTAGAATAATAAATATGTGCCTTTTACAGATTGACTTTGTTCACTGAGGGATGCATATTAAAGTTTCTTCCATATTTTTTCATGGCTTGATCACTCATTTATTTTTAGCATTAAATAATATTCCATACGATGGATGCATCTCAGTTATTTATTTACACGTTCACTTATAGAGGGACATCTTGACAATCGCCAGGTTATGGCAATAATGAGTATATCTGGCACAAATATTCTTGTGCTGATTTTTGTGTGGATATCGTTTTCAGCTTCTTTGGGAAAATACCAGCAAGCACAATTGCTACACCTATAGTATTGAAAGAACATATTTAATTTTGTAATACAATTCTGAAATGTCCTCCGTGGTGACTATCATTTTGCATTCCCATCAGCAATAAATGAGGTTCTTTTTGCTCCTCTTCCTCACCAGAATTTTGTGTTGTTAATGCTTTAGATTTTACCATTTTAATAAGTACACAGTAGCATATTATTGTTGTTTTAAATCTATTTGACACAGAACACATTTTTATATGTTCATCTGCCATCCCTTTCTCTTCTATGGTGAGATGTCTGTTTTGCCCATTTGTTAATTGGGTTGCTTATATTCTTACTAAGTTTTAAGAGTCTTTGTTATATTTTGCATTGTATTTCTTTATCATAAATGTCTTTTGCAAATACTTTCTTCCAATTTGTGGCTTATCTTTTCATTCTCTTGATAGTGTCTATCACAAAGTAGGAGTTTAAATTAACTTATTCTTCTTTCATAGATCATTCTTTCAGAGTTGTATCTAAATGTCATTGCTTTACCTAAGCTCATCTAGGTTTTCTCCTTTGTAATCTCGGATTTTTATAGCTTTGCATTGTGTAGTTAGGTCTGTGATACAATTTGAATTTAATTTTGTAAATGATGTAAGACATATGTCTATATTCATTTTTTAAATTTACATTGATTGTAGTGAAGGAACAAAGCATTATAACATGATATAACATTATATAGGTTTAAGGTGTGCATCATAGTAAATCCACATCTGCTTATGTATAATACATTAAGTTCACCACTATTTCAGTTTTGCCTTCATTATACAATTAATCCCTTTTACCCAATTTGCCTGCCCCCCTCACCTTTCTCTTCCTGCATTTTTTTTTTGCATATGGATTTCTAGTTGCTCCCGTATCATTGCTGAAAAGACTATCTGTAAGTCATTACATTGTCACTGCTCATTTGTAAAGATGACTGCAGTTACCTATTTCTGGATTGTCTTTGCATTGCCATTCATTTGTCTATTCTTTCACCCATAGAGCAGTGTCTTGATTACTCTGGTTTATACTTAGTCATGAAATTGACTGTGTCAGTCTTCTGACATCCTTTTTTTCTCTCAGTGTTGGGTTGCCTATGCTGGGTTTTTGCCTCTCCAAAATATTTTAGAACCAACTTGTGGATATCCACAATATAACTTGATGAGATTTTTGTTTGGGGATTGTTTTGAGTTTGTAAATAAAGTTGGAAAGAATTGCTACCTTGATATTGAGTCTTTTTATTCATTAATGTGGACTGCTGTCTATTTAGTTAATTTGATTTCTTTCTTCAGAGTGTTATGGTATTCTACATATAGGTCATATGCATACCTTGTTAGATTTATGCCTAAATATTTCAATGTGCCCATCTAAATGTTATTGTGTTTTCAATTTCAAATTTTACCTTGCTGGAATGTTTTAATTCTCAGACTTAGCCACACTGAGTTTCCTGTAGTTTGTAAATTAAAGTTTAAGGTTTTTTCTGTCCTGGTACAGTGTCCTGCAGAAGTTTCTGATTCAGTAAGTTATGATTCTTAGTACTCCTCTGTCTCTCCAGTTTTGGAGGCAGCAGTTTGCTCCATGATTTTACTTTTCTCCAAGGCATCTAAAAGGGGTTGCCGATTTTTCAGTTTGTCAGCCTTTGCTTATTCAGAGTGATGAACTCTGAGTTGACTACCAGGCTGGAAACTGGAAGTCCTAGCTAACCTTAAAAAGACCTACTGGAGTTTCCCCTTAAAATGTGATTAAATCTAAGGGTTTTTTGTTTTGTTTTGTTTTGTTTTGTTTTTTTTGTACTACTAAATATGTGTCACTCTTCCCCTTTCATTCTCTAACTTCCTTAAGAGAGTAATCCTTCATAAATGCATCACTGTGTTTTATGTGCTAGTTTCATTTTGCATTTATTTTTGACCCTTCCTTTTAAAATGTTTTTTGCTCTCTATAAGGAAGTTAAGGTCGTAATGACTAGTAAGAAGCTTGAATGAATATACTGATAAAATTCTCCCTTTTTCTTTGGAGCTAATTACTTTTCCTTAGGAGGGGAAATTGCTTGTATGAAAAATGCTCCTCACAGGTTAGCACTTTTTCCATTATTTTATCATTTACTAAAAGTATTTCATTGCTTAATTCTGTAACTCTTTCTGAATTTCTACTTATTTTGGAATAACAGTCAGCTGTTTTCAACAGTCTACTAGTTAGTGTAGAATTCTTTAATCCAATGAGAGTATATGCCTTGTGAAGATATGTTTTACTTTTGTCTCTCATTAAGTGTAAGATGCTGTGTATTTAGATAATTTCTTACTCAGCACAGGCTTTGTGGAAAAACATTTAGCTGAGTGATACTACAGTTTTGTGGTTAAAATCATGTTTTCAAAAAGTAGACCCTTATTGATTGTCTCATGTCTCGGGTTCCTCATGTCTGACATTAGAGAAGACTAGGCCTTATAAAGAAAGCACTTCTGATGATGACATTGAATCACATTTTTAAAGTATTTAAAATACTGTAAGGCATGTAGTGAGTATTTGCTAGATGTTAATTATAAATAACTACAAAAAATATATGGCTGTAACCAGGTTGGTAAGAAATCTGTTACAAAACACTGTGGATTATCTATTGTTTTGGACCTCCAAAGACAGTGCTCTTCAATATTGATTTACTCAACAAATATTTATTATTTGTCAGTCACTGTATCCCATGCCGTGGTTATAAATAACTGTGATATAATTTGATTGCTTTAAAAGAGACACATAAAATCTACTTTGGGAGCACTGAGCAGGGATTAATTAATTCTCTCTAGAAGAGTCACAGACGACTTCACAGAGGGAAAGGCATTGAAATTAAGTCTCTAGAGATATACAGAGGTTAGCTAAGAAAAAAAATGAAGAGAAGATAAAGAGACTTTCCAGACATAAGGCACAGTGTGAGCAAGAGAATGAGGCATGAAACTGCCTAGCATGTTAAGGGGGAAAATGGATAGTTTTTCCTGAATGGATAGCAGAGTCTAGAGGGGGAATGGTAAGCAGTGGGTCTGGAAATACCAATTGAGAATACTTTATGAAGGACTTTTAATGCTTTGTAAAAATTGGTTAAGCTTACACTGAAGATAGGAAGCTAATTGAAAAGTCTCACATGTGTTATTCCACTGCTCAGTCATTCATTAACTTAGAACAGTTACTAAGTGTCAACACCATTCTAAGCACTGGAAAATTAGCTGTAAGCAAGAAAACTAAATGCCTTGCCCTCATAGGTCTTATAACCTAATGTGGAGTGTCAGACAATGAGAAAAATGAAAATAAAATGCACAGTTACAGATGATAATGAAAACTAAAGTGAAACACCAGGGGGAAAATGATAAACAATATTGAGGGAAAAGCTTCAATTTTAGATATGATGGCCAAAGTAAGTGTTGGTTAAAATGTAACAGATGAACCAAACCTAAAGGAGGAAGGAAATGACACATGAAGATATCTGGAGAATTCATCAAGGTCAAGTGGAAAGACCTTAAGTTGGAAGAGTACCTGATATAGTTGGGAAGCATCAGGGAGATCAGCATTACTGAGGCACAGCAATCATAGGAGAAAGAAGGAAAAAGAAGAAGGTGAGGAATGAAGATCAAAAAGGACCTTTTATTTCACTTTTAGGATTAGATTTTAGTTTGTGCTAAAATAGAATGACATAATCTGGCTTCTGTTTTGAAAGGATCACTCTGATTGCTCTGCAGAAAATAAACGGGGATGTTTAGGATAGAATTAGGAAAAGTAATTAGGAGAGTGCTGAAATAATCACACAAGAAAAATGTCTTGGCACAGAATGGTAGTAGTAGAGAAGGCGACTGGAGAACATATCTGGAAATGTTTTAAACAAGAGTCATTGGTGTTTCCTGATGGGTTGACTTGACTTGACTAAAAGTTTTTTTTCAGCCACTTTAATCTTGCTTCCTCTGCATTGTTTCCATCTTCCAACAGACCCCCTGGACTTCAACTATTTTTTCTCCTTTTCACCAGCCAATCTAGTGTTGTTCATCCAAGATTGTCTCTGGGAAGAACAGAGGTTTCCTATCTCCCCTCTCTGAGACCTCTCTGGGTGTTTTACTGTAAACTGGTATGTGAAAACAGGTTATATCTAACACAAATAAAAATAGAGAAGTCCTGAAGCTTACTTGCAGTAAATATACTTTAGCTCTATTTCCCCTGAGAAGGTAAATGAAGATTTTTTTAGGAGTCTGTACTGTTTTTCCTTGAAGTGAGGTTCTCCATTCCCTCTCCTTGGTAAAGGTCTTATAGCCCATCTTCAGAAGATACTTTTTATTACCTGATGAGGATGCAATCCTAGCAGAATGATAGAAACTCTTCTCTCTTTTCTAAGGAGAATGTTCATCTCTGTGAACTTCATTTGAGTAGCACCCAAGGTCAATCTAAGTTTTATGACTGCTGAAGATTATGTAATTTTAAGAGAAACTCTTTAGGAAATAACTTTGCTATTATGTGTGTAAGATTTTTTAGAGCTTTTTTGAGACCCTGAAATTCATCTGTGTAAATGAGGACCTAAAGCTACATTTCATTAGTTTCAAAATAGCCTGACTCTAGAGATGCCTCTCCCTCAATAGCCCTCCCTACTTCACACAGGAGACACTGGTCTGAGTATATCATCAGAGAATCCATGAGTGTTAGGGAAGAGGAGTGCCCTGATCTGATATCATCTGTGATTTAGAAAGAAAATTGTCACTTAGAGTAACGGTGTTTGGGAGATAGAGGTTACAAATCAAGATGATTATTCAAAATTGTTCCACAATCATTCTCCCATTCTGAAATAAATATCCTTTAACATGGGATTTCTTTTAGAACTTTACCTTTCCATGTGATGGAAATTATTTTCGCATACTCTCTTCAAATGAAAAACTGTCATGTTTTTTTCAATTTAACCATGCTTTCCAACTCCTAAACTCTTCCATCATTAAACTTATCATGCAACCATACTTGAAGTAAATATTCATAAAACAAAACACTGCCTGAGAAGTTATATTTTGCTGTCAGTGGAATATTTACATCTTTCTTTTTCTTTTCTTTTCATAGTAAAGAGTTATTATATGTTTCAACACGGGGCAAATTAGTATACCTAAAGCAGCCCAGAGGTCTTACCTCCTATGAAGTAGAGACTCTCAGGGTTGGATGCAGACTTTTGTGGTTTCCATCAAGGCATACTGCTGAGGTTCTTCATCTGTATGCACCACTGAAAAATATTTTTACCATTGATTTTCCTCCAGCATTGATCTACCACCTGACGCCATCAATAATGAGGTTTGTCGGTTGATTTCTTAGGCTGTCTGGAATTATTTTTGGCAGGGGGTGGGGAAGGTGCTCATAGTAAGGCAGGTAGAAAGGTTGACAGCTTGAACTTGGGAATTTGCATCAACCCATGAACTTCACTAAATCATTTCTCTCGGATTTTTTGCCCTTTTGTTCACTTATCACTTTATTACTTGATAGGAAGTCTTCCATCAAGTTGGTCTTCTGAGTATTGTTTTTTTTTGTTTGTTTTTCTTTTCAGTTTGGTATGCATTGGAATGCAAATTAAATGAGACAGTTATCTGTTGTGAAGTGTTTTCTGCATGCTGGAAGAATGCTTTTATTCTTTTGCTTCCCTTAAAAATCTGAAGGCATCTAAAAAGCTGATTCAACTCAAGTACTTAGTGAGAAACCAATTCTGTAAACTATTCCACTTTCATTTATTGAAGTTAGCCCATGTTTGGGCCTAAAGGGAGAATTTTCTGAAACACATGTCTATTTCACTGTGGCAGAATGCTTCCCTTTACAAAGCAATAATATGGGGAAAAAAGCAGAAAGTAGATAGTCAGCATTCCCTCATCCCTTGTAAAATAAAATGAAAATGCAGATATCCTTCTGTCAAGGTCTTGATCCTGGGCAAAATTATATACCAAAATTTGACAAAGCACGTTCTGGGAGATATATATTCATTATTATGCATGAACTTAACTAAATATTGATCACTCTGAGTAGAACAGATGGAAAAAGCCATTTTTCTGGATTCCAGATATTGAATTATGAGAGGTCAGGGTAAAAATTCTCATTGACAGGTTAAGACAAAATAATTTAAGAAAGTAGATAAGAAAAGATGCCATTTTATGTATGATATATCTAGCTAAAAGTTCTTTTTTTTTAATCTCCATATATTTTCAAAGATTTCTAAGCATAACAAATGATTTTTATTGAAAACATGGGATGAACATAAAGAATTCTTAGTATTTCACCATTTTATTAGGAATGTATATAACCATCTATTTCAACTATATGTGTTGATATCACATTATTTTTATACATTCATCCTCTTTTTTATTGGTTGTAAATTTTAAAATGTAGCTTCTGTTTGAGCTGTGTGTAACCTGTAAAACTTAGGTAATTTCTTATGTGTACATTTGCATTGCCCATGTGAAAGGTACCTGTTGAATTTGCATAGCACACAGCCTAGTCAGCTGTATCCTCGTGTCCTCATACATTCAGAAGCAATATAGTTGTCATTTTTTTTTGTATCATTGAGTTTTAAATATTTGATTATTAAAGATTGATAGATTACTCTCTAGACTAGCATTTACCCTCCTACCAACATTTAATACTATTTTATTCTCTAGTCTGGGACAGCTTTTAATATTATCCTTCCAGAGTTTATCATTCATGTAGTCCTGCTATACAGTCCTCTACTACTCAAAGTTACTGCTTGTCTCTGATGCTAGAAACTAAACACCGTTTATCTCCTCCAGGCCTCTTCATAGTTCAGGTTCCAGTGTGACAGATTGAAATTTGGCAGTTTGGAGGTGATTGGTGCTTTTTCCCTCTGGAGTAATGTCATCTCTGTTCCTTTTCAGTCATCTCCTGGGTAATGTCTTGAGGAGGAAAACTGATCTATGTAGTAATTCCAGGTGACTGATATTTTGGAAAAATGTATTGTCTGGACTCTCTGTGTGTGTCCAGGTGTGTCTGTACATGTGTGAACATATACATGTTAACTTGAATCTGTTTCAAAAATAATCTTTCTTTTTATTCAAGGTATCTTTTTGCCTCTTTCTCAATCCTATTTCAATAGTTTTGTGTGTTCAGCATGTCTTCCCCTTCTGCTGGGGCTGCTTATGTGTTATTTTCTTCTGTCTAGATACTGAGTTCAGTTTCTTTTACTGGGGTGCAAAAAGTAGCAGCAAAAAGTGAGGATAGACATGAGATCCAGTTGATTTGTCAAGTGGCCATTCCCCTCAATGTAAGAAAGACCTCCTCTAGTCCCACACATGGAAAGACCAAGGCTCTCCAAGTCTCAGTTGCAGCAAATGTTATTGCGCTGTTCAGCATCCTTTCAGCTGCATGGAGACCAGCTTGGTCAGGTGGTTCAAGTAAGATCGTTCAGATAGGATGCCCTTTCCATTCTCTTACAGGTGCTCAGATTGCCAATAGTCGAATGACAGTCAGCAGGGTAGAAAAATTTAGAAGGTAGAACAAAGTCAGAATAAGAAAGAAAAGGGGGTCAATTAAATGATAAAATAAGACTGTAAGTAGTGAATGTAATGTAGTAGAAACAGATGTTGATTTATAATAATGCACAACTGCAATCTATATAATGTTACAATATAATGTTGCATCAATAAAATTATAATTAAAAATGTGAAGAAGAAAAAAAAGAGTCCTGCTTGAGAACTGGAAGTTCTCTGAAGTTTGGCAGTTTGGAGGTGAATGGTCTTTTTTTTCCATAGTAACTTCATAAAGTTCTAGAATAAAAGCAAGGAAAGAGGTTGAGGACCTAGAAACTGCTAATCAGAATTGTTCTTCCTGTGGAATTTCTCACTAAAATGACATGCAATTATAAAAAAATATACAGATGGCTAGATGGCTGGACACAGGGTCAGGCATCAAGATATGTTTTTAATTTCATTGATGGGGACTAAGAGAGAGAGTATTTGGAAATACAAGAGAGAGGGAATGCCGAGGACACATAGTTCTGGGGTTAGTGGGAGAAAATCATGATAAGTAAGATGAAAGAATCTATTTTGACCAGAGTAAAGGATACTCTGAGTGCTGGAAATGAGGTCAGAGTGAATAAAACTGCCAAGAAATCTGTAGATACTGGAGCAAGAAACTGTGGCAATCACAAAAAGTTTGTTTCCTTAGTAAAATACAAGGCAGGATTTTGGCAGAGAAATGAAGATTTGTAATGGGCAAAGCAATGTGCTGACACTGGCTAGGATAGGCTAGAAAAAGTTAATTCCTATGTTTTCAGGAATTTTGCAAGTCAGTTGTTAAACATGGTCATTGTTACAATGTAAATTATGCAAATTTATGGTTAAATAAATTGCATTAAGACAAAGGTAAGAAATGCTCAATAGCTCTCACTTGTGAATTCTTTCACTACCTTTTATTCTTATCTATGCTCCCGAGGTTGTTTTTATTTATTATGTTTGAGAACAGATACAATATTGTATCTGTTGAAAATATCTTAACCAACTTTCAGATTGCTTCTCCACTTTGTATTCAGTGATGTCACTTTGGTTCCTTGAAGAATGGTCCATGATAGGAGTATTTGCAGCTTGAAAATCAGCAAAGGTTATGAATCAGTACTTTTTGGTTTATTTATTTTGGTTTTTAAAAAACTTAGTTGAACATCTATTGTATACCTTTAGTTAAAGCTTTTGAGGATGGCAGTGAATATTTTGAATAAGCATTCAGAGAAACAGGAAACAGCTGACCACTGACTGATAAAGGAAGGTCAGTAGCTACCTGGGCCAGACTGAATTTGTGAATACTTTTGTAAAAGACACTCTGTGCATGGAAACAGTGAACATATTGGGACAATTCCTTATACGCAGTATGCTGTGTCTGGAAGGGAAGAGACAGTAGTCGTAGTAGCTGAATGAGAGCTCTTTGAGATCTCAGCCTGTGATAGAGTAGTAAACCAAAAAACCCTAATGTACTGAGAGAAAGGGGTGGTAGAGTGAAGGCAAGAAGCTTAATGAGGTAGAAGCACAGTTAAAATGAAAATGACACAGACAAAAATAAAAGGGGTGAAGAATGATCATCAGAGTGAGATTTTCAAATTCATTGTTTCAGATGGAGTCATTTCCAGATCATGGGCATAATGGTGTTTATAAAGTTGACCCCAGTTACTGTGATTATAGATCAGTAGGATTAGAAGAGTCAGACATGTGGATGGTTGAATGTGTTTATCAGATGTACTGAAGTTACCAGGGATGAGAGCAGGTATTGGTTGGAGTAAGGAACTGAGAACTATTTAGGAGTTAGTGCATAGAAATCAGAATGATGCAGACTTTAGAGTGAAAAGCTGCGTGGAGCTTCATCAAATAACCGGAGTTCTTATGTCCAAGAAAATCTTTGATGAGAATGGCTTTGATGGAAATACATAGGCAGGGCTGCTTTACCAACCATGGTCACCTTTAGGCACCAGCTGCACTGGAGAGCATGTTGGAATGTCTAAGGAAAAGTATTTTTGTGTAAAAATATTTTTAATATTTACAAAAAATATGCATTGCCTAACACACTATAGCATTTCAAACACAGCAAATACGCAATTGTGTTAATAGGCTGGGGGCATGGTCGAGCTGTCTCTTTAAAAATGATTTACTTTCTCTAATCCTCTGCTGCTTGACTACTGCACTCACTGCAAAGGAACTTCTTTTGCTTCTTTGCAGTCTCATAAACAGTAAGGCAATATTCCGTTCATTTTTCTCTCTTGAATTTTTAATCATTTCAATTTCTTAATATTTTAGTATATTTTCCCAGAATTCATTTTAGTATTTGTTCTATTTTACTCCCTTTACCATTCCCTCTAGGTGTCATTTCTCTCTCCAACCCTTAGTAAGAACATCATATTGAGCTTTGTAAAGCATTAGCTCTCCATTTTGCCTTTCATTTTTGATACAAAGTGCATATATAAAAGATCATTTTATCCTTTAGTGTTGCATCCGCTTGCAGCACTTTTAGTCATTATTTTTAGCCCATGTTTTCAAAGTAGACACTTAGCTCATATTTCTTAATGAAGTACTCTTCAAAATGTGGGTGACATCATTGAACAAGTATATTAGTTATAATAAATTTTTCCAAAAACTTGAAGTCTAAATATCTTACTTGGTGCTACTCAAGTGGGAATAAATCTGGCAGTAAAACAACAGGTTATTCTCTTTCAACCTTTTTCCCCATTCATTATAAATATAGCCTGGTTTTAACAAGGGCCAATGGCTTAACCCAAAGAATTGATCTGGGACCTTTGAGAGCTAAGTGAATGGTATCAAGGACATCTATCCTTCAAATCTCATTAGCAGAACTTTCCTACACTCGACTCTACAAAGGTGAATAAAAGCATCTTTGAGTATATGTATGTATGTGTAAATTTGTAAGAAATATTAACACACATATGAGCACGCACACCCACACACATTCAATATCTTCACTTAAATATTTTTGTCCATTTTATTTTCTACCTGAAGGTAGAAATTTATTTAGTCATTCATATTTCTATGGAGTTTAATCTTTTGTCATTGCTATCTAAAAATGGTAAGAGGTATGAGGGAGAAAGAAGTAATAATTTCAAAGTTCAGACCAGTCTGAGTGAATAGCCTGGGAAACTTCGCATCAATAAAGTACCAGATGCTTGTAGAGCGAGGAATGGTTTCACCTTCATAATTATGGGAAACGGTTTGATAGAGTGGAAAGATTTGGTTTCTACAGTCTAGTGTTTTAACTTTGTCTTTATATTTGTCAGTGATGTATGGCAATCTACTTAACATTTCTAAATCTCAGATGGGATATATAATTGGGGTTAACAATATCTATCTTAATGAAAAATTTGGCAAGGATTATACGAGGTTTTCTATTTAAAAGCTTTGCAAAATGCTTGTCAAAGAGCAGGCTTTCAATAAACATGGATTCTTATGTCTCTAAATATCTAAAATTAAAAAGTTGTATATTTTTCGATGATCTATAAAACTGCTAAAAAGTTACAGTACATATAGGTGTAATATCTAAAATTTAAATTACATTTTGTATATTCTAGCACAGAAATCTTGAAACTTGAAATAAGTGATTAACATATATTATTCAGATTTATTTAAAGTACATGTAAAGTTTAATAAATACCTACATAGAAACTAATAAGCTATAAATGAAAATGAAAGTTTGCAGAAATGACACTCTTTCTTGCATCCCTGGAATAAATATCACTCGGTCGTGATGGATGAACCTCTTGATGCATTGTTGTATTTGGTTTTTTAAATTTTGTTTACTCTCACCAACAATTTTTATTCCAAGACTTTTGGATAATAGCAATCTCAGGTGTAAGGTCCTATCTCATTGTTATTTTAATTTGCATTTTCCTGATAGCGAATGAATAGGGAAATCTTTTTATGTAACTGTTAGCCATCTGTATGTATCATCTTTGAGAAAATGCCTCTGTAACTCCTCTTCTCATTTTTTTATTGGATTGTCTTTTTTTCTGTTATTGAGTTCTATGAGTTGTTTGTATATTTTGTTGGATAGTAAGCCTTTGTCAGAAATATGGAACACATATCTTTTCCCAGTTGGTTGTCACTTTATTTTGGTAATGTTTTATTTCTCTGTGAAGAAGTTCTTTAATTTGATGTAGTCCCTGTTGATTAATTTTCTTTTTGTTTCCCTTGATGCTGGAGTTGAGTACCCAAAGACCTCCTTAAGACTGATGTCATGGAATATCTTTTCTAGGTTGTCTTCCAAGAATTTTATGACTTCTGGTCTTATATCCAAGTCTCTAGTCCACTTTGAGTTAATTTTTGTGAGTGGTGTTAGAGAGTACACTAACTTCATTCTTTTGGATGTGGCTGACCAATTTTTACCAACACCGTTTATTGAAGAAATTTTCCTGTCTCCATTAATTCTTTTGCCTCCTTTGTCACATACTTTCTTACTATATATATGTGAATCAGTTTCTGGTCATTCATTTCTATTCCACTGATCTGTGCCTCTTTTACTGTTCCAGTACCGTATCATTTTGATCACTATCACTTTGTAGTCTAGCTCAATGTCTGGGAGCATAATCCCTCTAGATATATTTTTTTCATAATTTCTTTGGCTATTGTAGGTCTTTTGTTATTCCATACAAATTTTAAGTTATTTTGTTCTATTTCCTTGAAATAATTTTGTGGCATTTTAATGGGAATTTCATTAAATATGTGTATTGCTTTAGGTAAGATGATTCTTTTAGCAATGTTGTTTCTTCTCAGCCATGAGTAGGGAATATCTTTCCATCTCTATGTGTCCAACTCTGTTTCTTTTAAAAAGCAATTGTAGTTTTCATTATAGACATAGTTTACTTCCTTTCTTAATGATATTATAAATACCCTTTTCTTTTTGCTTCTACTTTAAATGTTATGGTTTTCTTGATTTTGTCATCTTCTAGCATGTTGTTTGTGTACAAAAATGTAATGGATTTCTGTGCATTGATTTTGTAACCTGCTACTTTACTGTATTCACTGATTATATGTAATCATGTCATCTGCAAATAATGATAGTTTTCCATCTTCCTTTCCAATTTGAATTCCTTTTATTTCTTTTTCTCTCTAGTTGCTCAGGCTCAGAACTCTAGTATGATATTAAATAGCAGTGGTGAGAGTGAACAGCCTTGCCTTGTGCCTGACCTTTGAGGAAATACTTTCAATTTTTAGTCGTTGACTATGATGTTGGCTCTGGGTTTTGCTTATATGGCCTTTATTATGTTGAGGTATGTGCCTTCCATCCCCATTTCATGCAGGGTTTTTATCATAAGTGGGTGTTGGATCTTGTCAAAACCTTTCTCTGCATCTATTGATATGATCATTTTGTTTTTCTCCTAGCTCTTGTTAATATGGTACATTTCATTAATAGATTTATATATGATGAAACATCCTTGCATACCTGGGATAAATCTCACTTGGTTGCGATGGATGATCCTTTTGATGCATTGTTGGATTTGGTTTTTAATATTCTGTTGAGAATTTTTGCATCTATGTTCATTAGAGGCATTTGTAAGTTTTTTCTTCATGATGTTACTACTGCTTTTGGTATCAGTGTGATATTAGCCTCATAGAAAGTATTTGGAAGTGTTCCTGGTTCTTCACTATTTTGGAAGAGTTTGAAAAGATAATATTAATTCTCCTCTGAAGTTTTGATAAAACTTATTAGAAAAGCCATCTGGTCCTAGGATTTTATTTTTAGGGAGACTTTTGATTACATCTTTGATTTTCTCGCTTGTAATTGTTCGATTTTCTGGCTTGTGATTGTTCTGTTCAGTTTTTACAATTCTTCCAGGTTCAATCTTGGTAGATTGTATTTTTCTAAAGATGTGTCCGTGTCCTCAATGTTGTCTGATTTATTTGCATGGAGTTGTTTAGGGGAGTCTCTCATAATGTTTTGTATTTCTGTGGTATCTATTGTAACTTCTCCCTTTTCATTTCTGATTCCAGTTATGATAGTTTTCTCTTTTGTTTTCTTTGTGTCTAGCCAATGGTTTTTCAATTTTGTTTATTATTTCAAAGAATGAACTTTTGGTTTCATTGATCTTCTCAGTTGTCTTTTTGTTTATTTCTGTGGGAATTTTGATTTTTTTCCTTTCTTATACTGATTGTTTCCTTTAATTACCCTTCTTTCTCTAGTTGCTTTAAATGTATGGTTGAATTGTTTATTTGTAATTTTTTGTTTGTTTCTTGGAGTTTGCCTGAATTACCATGAATTTCCCCTTAGTACAGATTTGCTGCATCCCATGGATTTTAGTAGGTCTTTTCTTCATTTTCATTTGTCTCCAAGTTTTTTTTGAGTTCTTATTTCATTTCTTCTTTTACCCAAGAGTCATTCAGAAGCATGTAGTTTAGTCTCCAATTAATTTGGGTCTTCCAGCTTTCTTTTTGTGATTCATTTCTAGTTTTAAGCCATTGTGATCAGAGAAAAATGTTGGTATGATTTCAATATTTGTAAATTTGTTGAGATGTTTTGTGTTTGAACACATGATCTAAACCTAAGAGTGTTCCTTGTGCACTTGAGAAGAAAGTGAAATCTGAAGTCATTGGATGAAGTGTTTAGTATATATCTACTAGACCTAACTGTTTTGAATGGTTATTTAAAGTTCCTGTTTCCCTGTTAATTTTCTGCTTGGTCAATCTGTTAATTGTTTTAAGTGGAGTATCGAAGTCTCTTACTATTGTGGTGCTGTCAATGTGTCTCATCAGTTCTAATAATAGTTGCTTAATATATTTTGATCCTCCTTCATTTGGTGCATACATGTTAATAAGCGTTTTGTCTTCTTGCTGGATTGACCCCTTAATTATTATATAATGCCTATCTCAGTCTTTTGTTATGCTTTTTAGTTGAAAATCTATTGTATCCAATATAAGTATAACTGTTCCTGCTTTTTTTTTTTTTTTTTGGGGTTGCCCTTTCACTGTAGGATTGTCTTCCAACCATTGATTTGGAGCTTATTTTTATCTTTTGAAAGAAAGTGAGTTTCCTGAATGCAACAGAAGTTTGTGTTCTGCTTTTTAATCCATTCAGCCACTCTGTCACTTGACTGGTTAGTCAGTCCATTAATGTTTAGGGTGATTATTGATGTGTAGCTGTTCATTTGCCATTTTGTAATTTTTCTTCTGTATGTTATTCCAGACAATGCCTTTGTTATTCTCTTCCACTTCTTAAGTGGATTGAATGTAGTTATATTTTGATTGGCTTCTCTTTTTCTTTTTTTTAATTTCTTTTTCCCTGGAGATACATTTTGAGGTTAACCGGAGTTTAGCTTTAACACTTCTATGTTTATTTCCTATTTTTCTTTGAAAGCAGATTAGTCTTGCACTAATTCCAACCATCTACATTTTTATTCTCCTCTTCTCCCCACATTTGATAATTTGCTATCTTACTGTTTTTAAGCAGGGTTTCTTTACACATTATAGATTTTCCTGTAGTAATTTTTGTAAAGCTGGTTTTGTAGTTATGAATTCCTTTAACTTTTGTTATATTTATCATTTTTTCAGGTCTAAATGACAATCTTGAATGATATAGTATCCTAGGTTAAAAATTCTTTTCTTTCAGCACTTTGAATATATCATGCCATTCCCTTCTTGTCTGTAGGGATTCAGTTGAGAAATTTGCTGACAATCTTAAGGGGATTCCTTTGTATGTGACTTGTTTTTCTCTAGCTGCTTTTATGATTTTTGCTTATCTCTTATAATTCTGACATTTTGATGACAATGTGTCTAGATATAGGTCTGTTTGGGTTTCTTTTGTTTGAAACTCTGACTTTCCTGGGTCAGGAGGATTGCTTCATTCCTCGTTAGGGAAGTTCTTAGCTATCACTTCTCAAATATAGTTTCTGTTCTTTTTTCCCTTTCCTCTCCTTCTGGAACCCCTATTATATAATTGTTGTTCCTTTTGATGTAATCCCATAGATTGCAAATGCTTTCTTTATTTCTTTTCATTATTTTTTCTCTTTGTTGGTTTGCTCAAGTGCATTCCTCTGCCCTATCTTCTAGCTCACTGATTCTATTGGAGGCTTCATCCACCCTACTCTTGAGCCCCTTTATTGAGTACTTTACTGCATCTATCTTGTTCTTCATTTCTTTCACATCTTGTTTCATTTCTTCTTTCTCTCTTTTGTTCTTTATTTCTTCCTCTACTGTTTTCTTGATTTCCATTGGTATGTTTATCACTCTTGCCCTAAATCCATCCTTATGTAGTTTACAGAAAACTGTTGTAATCAGATTTCCCCCTAGGAATTTAATTGGTTTCATCATTTCACATATATTTCTCTGTGTATTGGCTTTTTTGGGTATTATTTGTATGTTTTTGTGGGTTAGATTTCCCTGCAGTGATGGCCTTGCATAGGATATTGACTACCAAGTAAAAATGGATCTTGCTTTGATCACAGGGATTTCTTAATTTTTGTGGCATCACTGCTTGTTGGATTTGCTGAAGTTCTTGGACCCTATGTTGGGGACTGAGAGTGTTACTAGTGGCTATTGTTGAAGGTCCCTCCTTTATAGAAGTCTGTATTCTTCCTTTCAGCATCAGGGTGGGATTTCTTCTGTTTTGGTCCTGTGACTCCAGAGCAACATAGTAAGAGGGTGTGGGCTTGGGGTCTTCCCCTAGCTGCCTTCTGGATATAGAGGTGCCCAGTGAAATTTTGCTGTAGGGCTCCTGCTGTGATGATTGGGGCGCTGGCCCTCCTGCCCTGCACATAGATCTTCTTCCCTCCTCTCCATATCCCAGTCTGGCTAGTGGACTCAGAGAAACTCCTTGGGGACCCAGTTCTTCATGAGGCATCCCTGCCCCACCTTGGTCCTTTTGCCCAGAGGCTGGATGTTCTGAATCCACCATCCAGCTCTGAAACCTTATGTCGTGGTGGTTGCTGCCACTGTATTTGCAGTCTCCAGAACTGCCATTCCATGGCTAGTGTGTGTCTTCTGGAACCAATCCTGCTTACTGACAGCCCTTTTCCCTTTCCATACCTCCAGTCTTCAAGCAGTATCAGGTCTATTCAGAATCTAGGTCCATTTAGACTCAGTTTCTGCTTCTGTGATATTCTTAGAAGGAGTTAAGCTGGATAATGGGAAAATCAGCCACTCTATTAGATCATTCAGAGAATTCTAGATTGAAATATTAATAGGGGAATAATAAAATATTTTTCTCTTTTCGTTTCAAAGACCTGCTAAGATAATCATCAAATACTATTGGTCAGCTTATTTAATGTCAGTGGAAATGGCTTACTATACATGTTATATATCCTCTTATATTTGCTCTTTCCCTCAAATAATGCTTTGGTCTTACAAAAATAATGGAATTTATACAAAGTTGATGAAACAATAACACATTTGAGAGCTAGAGAAAATATATATACAGTAACTTTTCAGTAAAATAAATCTTATTGAAACTTGTGGGTTTCATATTGTTTTCATTTAAAAATAAAAATAAGTACAATATTTTATAGAAAAACTTATTGGGTTCACCATATGATAAACTGGTCACTAGAAACTAGACCTATTTGTTTCCTATGCCTGTACTGACAATTACAAAATGGCATCAATTATTAGTGGATTTATTTATAGTATGTAATATATATTCTTTCAATTTCAAGATTAGATACATTTTAAATGGGGTATGTCAATAACTGCAAATTCTTAGTGGAAAAATGACTGATTTTCTCAAGTTAAAACAGGAATAAAGGGCAATTGACTGAAATTTCTTTTAAGCATGTGAAGGAATTGCATTATAATTTTGCTTAAAGACTATTAGTTTCTGTTTATAGTGTTTTAGAAAGTCTAAGCTTCTTTAACAGAAAACAGTCTTTTAGGAAAGTATCTAATCCTATCCTACTGTTGGTTGCTAGGAGAACATTTGATGCAAATTAATCAGTAAACATCTAGCAGCCAGCTACCTGAGGAGAAAGGGAGTGGGAGAGACTTAGAAGCTGGCCAGCAGGGAAACTGCTGATGGGAAAATGACTGTCAAGGGTTTTTTATACACACCAGCGGTATCACACTGTGATATAATTTTTTTCCCCTATTATTCTTGTAGGTAAGGAAGGGAAAGGAAATCAGGAAAAATTGGAAAGATAAATGGGGTCATTCCAGTGAAGGCGGGCTGGAATGTTTTTCTCTTGAACTTGACAATACAGCAAGGGTTAGATTAATGAGTAATAACAAATGAAGATTAGTAAGAATGGAGGAAAGCAGCTAATACTGCCTATATATTTATATCTCATTTTTTCTCTGTATCATGTTCCTATTTGAATATAATATTTCTATAAAATACAGCAATAGCTACACAGCTTGAGTATCAATATAGAGTATTGCTTATCCTAAAGTTTCAACTGGGGCAAGAGTCTATAATATCTTAGAAATAATTAAGAATAACCAGTTATATTAAAAATGAAAATTATGTTTCAGAAAATAAGGAAAATGAGAAATAAATTTGCTTTCCTAAATTTTAATAAATTCAGGTATGTTCCATGGAGAGATTTAGATCATTGATGAATATTGATGCTGGCAGAAACAAATTATCTTTCCTGGTAAAGCTAAAGAAGTTAACAATTCCATTAGTTGCTAGACCTGAGTTAACTCCTAATCTTAATTCCTTTCAAAAAGTTTGTTTTTTTCAGTATTAAAGAACATTAAAAAGTGGCCCTCTACTTATACAATTATATTTTGCAATGAATTTAAGAGAAAAAACATGTTTTATGTTTAGAATTAACTATCTATAGAAATATATAAATGAAAAATATATTTATTTGTTTTATAAAAACTCATTCAAATTTTTTTTTAAAGAGGAACAGATTTGGTATGGTGAAAGTTTATTATTTTTGTATTAAAATAAATATTTAAAAATTTTTGTTATAAGCAAGTTAACTTTACTTCTATGGGATTGCCATATATACAAATTAGAGTCTCCCCACATGTTTTAATCATATATCAAAGTTAACAGTCATCAATTCTCCTCAAAATTGTGCCACACATAATGTTTGATCTAAGATTATTTATGATCTTATATATTTTGAGTTGTGATGTGTCCAATTAGTTTAATTTTCTGCTCTATTTTAAAATGCCCTGGTTAAAACGTACATAAAACATTATCTTATTCCCCTTTCTTTCGGTTTTCCCTATGTAGGAATCAGAATAAGTAAGTCTATCAATATATGGACAGAAAATATAGCCAACATGCTAGTAGCTATAATCCCTACAGTGATCACTGACCTCAACAAATATCACTTGCCTTCAGAGTTAAAAATTGTAACAAACACAAGATACAGTGAGTGAAGATTATACATTTTTATTATGGTCATAAAGTTTGGAAACAATTGCCAATTTCTGTGGGGACCAGAGTAGACCCACAAAGGAGATGAACTTGAGTAGAAGCTCAGAAATGAATATCCTTAGAGTTATGTTTTATGCTGACTTGAATAAGCAACTGATATAAATTCATTTGCTTTTGCAAATGGTATTTTTTGTAAATTAGATTTGACACATTTATTTTCTAGTATAATACAAAACATAGTCTCTCACATATCTCTACTTAAGAAATATTCACTAGTTAAGATTATTTGTGGTTAATAAAACTACAATCATGATATATTAAAAATACAGTGATTTTAATAGGTAGCAAGGTCCAGATTATAGCAGTGTTATCTACTCAGGCTCAAACAGCTTGGACCAAAAAAGTAATTTAATTAAGGGATTTAAAACATAAGCCTTTATTGGATGATTATTTACCTTTTTTGCAAAATAAGCAATGCTGTTACTACTATTTCCAAAAGTGCATGAAACGACATAAAGAGTTAAAAAGCATAGCATGTAAACTAAATATCAGATAAAATATCGAACTAAAATTCTTTAGTATTGACATATTAATCTCTTTAATATATAATTAATCCATATATGCAATGCTTTTATTTTAAAGGAAAGGTAGATAGAGCTCTAAATTCTCTTGATCATATGAAACAGGCTTATACTGAGTGATTATAAATAGATAATAATAGCAATTGCTTATATAAAAGTTGTCCATCTAATATATAATGACCAAATGAAGCCCATCTTTATATTATTGACAACCTTACTTCTACACACTGGTTTGCCTCATAGGTGCTACCTAAACCTTTCCAACCTTAACTCTCCTATGTTCGCTCCTCCTCAACCGTGTCTCACAGTGGTCAGTATGATCACATTTTACTTAGATGCGCAAAACAGATTCCCGTGTATCTGACTTGACTGTCGTCTCTGAGAACCATCATCTCTATGAGTTCCAAGGCCTGCTACATATATGTTTGCACTATCTATGTTGTTCCTGATTACAAACCTATGGTAATTAATTTTGTATGTTTATTTGACTAGGCCAAAAGGTGTTCAGACATTTGGTCAAACATTGTTCTGAGCATATCTCTAAGAGTGTTTCTGGATGAAATTAGCATTTGAATTAGTAGAATAAATAAAGCAATTTGCCCTACCTAAAGGTAGGTGGGCCCCTTCCAATCTGTTGGAAACCTGAATGGAACAAAAAAGCAGTGACCTAAGAAGGGAAGACAGGACTCCTCAAACTTGACTGCCTTCAAACCTGGGATACTGCCTCCTTTGAACTCAAGCTGAAACATCCACCTTTTTGAGCTCCCACGTCTATGGATTTTGGACTAAAATCATACCATTGGCTCTTCTGGGTCTCTCGCTTGCCAACTGCAATTTATCCTATTGGTTAGAGAGAACTCTTGACTAATACAAAGCTCTTGGAACTATTCTGGATTTTAATTTGGAAGTATGCTCTTAATTGCTCTCCAGTTTCTCACCCTTCCCATGTATCTTTCACACACCTACCATAATTACCATTCCTGATGGCAAATCTCATCAGTACTTTCCCTTGCTTAATTTTTTCCTTGATTTCTTGTTCATTTCAGGCTAAAGTACAACCACTAACATATCAAATACAGCACCTCAGTAATTCAGGCCACCTTGATTGGTCCTAGACTTTTTCCTTTCGTCCAGCAAAACTGAAAACATTTTCCAGTTTCCCAAACCCAGCTTTCTTGAACTACTGTATCTTCACTTGTTCTACTGTGCAGTCCTATTGTACTGCCACTTCTTTCACCCACCCTTTTGTCCACTTGTCTAATTCTTATGCTTCTGTAACAGTTGCTCCATGCTATCTTTTCTGCTAGAATCATCCTGTTAGTTCATCTTTTATAATGTAGGGTTATTGATTTCTTTACACCTACACTTCAGGTGAAATAACAAAATCTTTGAGAAGAACCATATGAAATTATTTTACCCGTGTTTAGCACAGAATGGAGAACATGGAGATATTCACTAAATTTTTGATGAATAAGTTAATATAGAAATCCCATACATATCAATCAATATTTTTTTTCCTTCCCTTGGCCCCAGGTCTTGAATCTAGGTCCTTGGGCTTTACACGATCTGCATCTTAGCTACTATCACACAGAAGAATTTATTTTAGAAATTCTGTTTTTTAAATTTACTTTATTTAAAGGAAGCGTGCAGGTAGAAATGAAGGTGGGCAGGCAGGCTGCAAGAGAGAGGAGGAAGAAACACTTTATTTTATTTTCATTTTAGTTTTTCACATTTCACATTTCTCATTTCACATTAGTGTTTTCCCCTGGATTGGGGACTTGAATCCAAGGGGATATGTTCTTGCCTTCCTTGGGAGGTGATGGGGCTAACTACCACTCCACCACAAAGTGCCATATTCTTTTTTTTTTTTAATAAACTTTATTTACACTGCCATACCTACTCTGTTCCTCACCTCCAGAGGCTGACATTTATGAACTTCATTAATGGTCTCCCTGCTCTCTGACCTAAGGCTGGGCTCAACCAATAGTAGATATAGACAAAAAATCGGAAAGTGGAAGTTGAAGGAGATTGAGTTATTCCCACAGCACCTTCCCAACGTGGCAGAAGACAAATTTCTTTCTCAAAGCACTCTGTGGCTCTCTGCCTGCTTCCTTCCCTTGCTCTTTAGACCTAGAGTAGTAGCAACTCTTCATGATTAGCCCCGAGAGTACCTTCTATTGCTAGGTTCACTTAAACTTAGCCATAACTTCCTTAAAATGTTCTCACTTAGGCAGCTGGAGAGTGCCATCAGTTTCCAGCAAGGACTCTAACTGATATAGAGCCTCTTTTACCTTTAACCTATTTTAAGAATCCAACCTGATAGCACAATAACCCCATCACTTAAGTCATATGTGGGGCTTGTCACATACATTGCCATTCTACCCAAGTGCACCATTTAATGCAGGAAGTCACTGTACCAATAATGGGAAAGCTGATATTATTGCTTAAAGGTAACTAACGTGTCTTACAGCTTTCAAACCCATTCAGTTGAAATGATGATTTCAGATGCATTATCTCTTTTGATTACCTCATTTATAAATAGCTTACTGGCAAACAGCATAAATACTGTACATATACAGTATTTAAAGCTCATTTCAATTTGATTACATTTTATAAAAAGAATTTAACATTGTATTTTTATTAAAAACAATGATTTTCATCTGTGCTGCTTAGGAATATATTACTCTAATGCAGTCCTTAGAGAAAATGACAATAATGACCCAAATCTCCTTTGTACCTAAATGATTACCTGGTAGTACGTTGGGGAGCTGGGAGCAGGTTAACTCAAAACTGACAGAATATCTTGCAATACTGCTTGGATGCACTCCACGTGTGGATGCACCCACACTAAATGCAATACTTGGAAAACCAGTGTTCTCTTGAGTGCTTCAGACAGTGGTACCTGCTGCTGGAAACTGTTCTGGAGTTCTGCCTTGTCCTCCCCAGAAAAAAGCATGAAATGCTACCCTTGTTCCTTCAGAATTACTATCCTGTTTCAATTTCCCAGGCAACTGCTAAAGCACCCAGTGTACTCTGGCCTAGGATACAGCTGCTGGTGTAGCACCATTTGATTCGGCTTTTTTTGTCATTTGATCAAATGGAGGAGGAGATGGCTGTGTTCATGACTGAAACTTTTTGGGAAAGGAGCGTCCTTGATTCTGGGAAATTCATGCAAACTAGTGCAGTCTTCAAGATCCTCAGATTCCAGAGGTCAAATTTTCTTAACACATTTAAGGTAAAAGGACTGATTAAGTTGCCGAAGAGCTACTATTACCTATTATCAAAAGCTACATTTAGAGAGTTTAAAATTCCAGATGCTTCTTATAGAAATAGCTGAGTTTTCTGAGAGCTCCTTCAGTTTTATATTATGTATGTACAGGGCACTTGAGGAACTCCTTGAATATCAGGTTCTTTCCTGTATTTTGTTTGTTTGTTTGTGTTAAGATAATGCCTTGTGCACATCTGGTAGGACACACAAAAGATAACCTTTTAAGTATGCTATTTAAATGTAATAAAAGTACACAAAGAGATTGATCTGAAGATTTTATCAGTGCACATAACATTTCTGTTGCACACCTAGCTCTGTGTCTATATTAAAGTAACAGAATAAAGAGACCAGAATACAAACAGAGATTAATGTATAAACTTGCTCCCACCCACTCCCCATCTGTTAACTAATTCATATCTAGATTGGGCCTGTAATGTTCTGAAAGCCCCGGATGCAAATTCAAGTTTAGTATCTGAATTTTTCCCTAAGTCTCGTTAATTCCACAAGGAAAAATTACAGAATTTATTAGACAAATGTATCCACACAGTAGCATTTCCTGCAAGTATACGAGCATTTCTGTTTTTATTTCAACTTGACTAATCAGCTTATCAAAGTATATTATCAACAATAGACCAAAACTGAAAGCATCTTAAAGGTGAGAGTCAGCTGTGGAGGCAGAACCCACAAGGGTGTTTCAGGTCAGTAACAGTTAAGGGTGACGTTCAAGTATCTGCTTACCTTTGACTCAAATGATATCGTCCATCCTCCTCGTATGATTGGTTCTGGCATCAATGGAAGTTTCTTCCTTCCTTCCTTTCTTTTTTTTTTTTTAATTTCTAATGAAGGTACAAAATTCAAATGAAACTAGAGAGTATCAAGTTATGGAAAGGAATCTAATCAGTAGGAAAGAAACAAGTAGGTGACAATAAATCAAAGCCAATTAATGTTTTTGACAAGGTTTTTGGTATGGATATGATGGAAACACTCAAAATAAACAGAAAAAACAAAATGATATAAGACAAAATGTGCAAGAAGTTTAAGTGTGATAGAAACTAAGATGGTACAAGGGGAAAGAATCGTATTTCCAATTTTCAAAATAAATTTAAGAACTTCAGTTAATGTTGAAGTCTCATTCAGCATAGATTAGCTATCTGGAAAAGAAGAAAATTTCCAACACTGTTAAAACCATAAAAGAATTGATGATTGCAGAAAATAACAGAAGATAAGAATAGTTAACAACACTAACCAACAATTAGGCCCTCAGAGTAGCCAAGATCCTTTGAATAAGAAACACAGAATTGAAGGCCTCAGTTAGATTGGTAGAGACCTGAATATGAGAATTCAGGCAATGAAAACTATGTTTCCAAGGGATTCTTAGTAGGATAAAGCAAGACTCACACTTGGCCTTTCCTGGATGGACAGGCAATCTCAGACAGGTTTTCCAAAACCCTCCACAGAGATTGGAGTCAGGAAAGGTGAAGACAAGGCGGTCCTGCTGACATGGCTAGGGATATAAACAGAGGACAGAATGTGAGGACCTGGTTAATATTTGTGGAGGGACTGTTTTTTAACATACAGAGCAAATACTCAAATTGTTTGCAATTGTCCTCCTACTGGACAGCCAGGGACAGCTGGAAGTGGTTTTTGGAACTGAGTGCTGATTGACCAATTAGTAGATCTCTAGTAGCTGAATCTAAGTATTTCTCCCAGGATATCCAACTTAGGGCAAGTCGTCCTCAAAAGGAAGCATTAAGTAACAGTATGTAGACATTATCAGAATACCAGAAAGGAAAAAATTCATTTCCATATCAAATCATTACTAGATGTTGGCATCTACTGTTATTGACACTAGATTTCTACTGGAGAGGATCTTTTCCATGGGGTCTATCCACCAGCCTCCACTTGTGACTTTGTTTCTGTAATTCTCACTGCAGGCTGCTCTTAACAAACTCATTCACTACCTTTTAATGATTGGGACACTCGTCACTCAGCTTAATATTTTGTAAGAGTTTAAAGCTCTTCCAAAGTAATCTTTTGAACAAAAGAAGCCTAGAAATTTCCCGTTCAATGTGGTTAGAAAATAGAGTATGAAATGTTGTGAGAGTAATAGGAAATAAATTCCAGATTCTTTTACAGGATCCAACTCAGAGTAGGTGTTCACTTTGTTGAATAAAGAGTCATATATGAGAACTGTCATGTGTGCTAGATAGTCTTTGATTCTTTTCTAAAAGAGAAACCCAGTAACAAAGAATCATTTCTTAAGACATTCTTCATTGGACTAGAAGCACAGCGCTTCACTACTCAGGGTAAGTTCCTTATAGCCCAATTGTTTACTTTAGAAGTGGGTTGATTGATTTTTCTAAATGCTTGTGTTTCTTTTAAATGCAATGGTGCATTACACTAAATAAGAAACAAAAATACCTTTAGCTATGAGACATAACCCTTTTTCCTGGATCTTACAAGGAAATTTGCTTCTTTTAGTATTTTCACACTCATTACCTTTTAAAATTATGACAATTTATTATAGTAGTGTCTGTTTTAGCAATAACCAACAGTTCACAGTTTATAAATAATCTATCATAGAGATCAACAAACATTTTACATAAAGGATTAAAATACTACATTTAGGGGGATTTGGGATATATAGTCTTTGTGGCAAATACTGAGTTCTGCCTTTGTACTCTGAAAGCATCCATAAACATGAAAAAAAAATAGTGTGACTATTTTCCAATCAACTCTTTTGTTCATATACATTTATCTGTATATTATTGTTTTATTCTTTCTTTTGTTACCAGACTATTTGCTTTTTAGGATATTGAATTCATACCTTGGTCTGTGTAAAATGCATACAAATCTTATCATTTTAATTATTTTACTGTCATTAATAATAAGCATAATGTATGTAACCATCACCACTATCCATTTCCAGTTGGAGAAGTTTTTCATAATCCCTAACAGAAACTCTGTACCATTTAATCAACAACTTCCCATGCTACTCTCCCCTTAGTCCCTGAGACCATTTACTCTGCTTTCTATCTCTACAAATTTGCCTATTTTAGGTATTTAATAAGTGAAGGCACAATATAAACTTATGCTAACCAATATAGACTATTGATCAGATTAGGCCAACGGGTGATTCTTATAGATTCTTAATTTAGAAGAGTCTAACTTTAAAGGTGGAACTCACTGTCCTTTGCTTACTAAATTCCAGTCATATATAATGCTCTCTCCCTTGGATTCATTGCTGAAGAAAGTGTATAAATGGAATTCATGTGAGTGATGTTGCTTTCTTACATTCCATCCTGTCATCTCCCATAAGTAGGAGGAAAATGTATAATTCTAGTAATTTATTTCTTAATTTTGATGTATGCATATGTGTATATGTAATTGTATATAAAATATATAGTGCAAAGTGAAATAGTTAAATAGGAAGATTATTAGGTTACCACCTAATATACACAAAACTAATGAAGTAGTTTTTATTTAGTAGTTGCACTCATTAAGTAGATAGGGGTGTATGGAAGATGAAGTATTTGATCTACTCCTGTAAAAGAAAAATATTTAAATTGTATATTACATAGTGTCACATTATATAAAGTTATTGGTACATCAGGTGGCACAGAAGAAACTGATGCTTACATGACCTGATGCAAATTCAGATGGAAAATTTGGGGCATACAAATGGATTAACACCCTTGAAAATCAAGTATAAAGTACAATTCCAAAGGATATCAGGTCATTCAAAATGTTATTATCTCCTAGCTAAGAAATGTAGACTGTTTTGTTAGTGATCACACTGAAGCATAAAATTGAGGAGGAAGACTAGTAATAAATAGATCAGCGAAGGTAAGAAATCGGAAATATTGTTTTAAGGTGAAATGTTGTGACAAATTGTAGCAAAATGTAAAATTGCCTTTCAGGAAAATCTGTGTTTATTTTTAGTCAGTGTTTACAGTATGGAAAAAATATTATGACTGGAAAATCTCTTGAAAGGTTTAAGACTCAAAAAAGCAACCAACCTTCTCAGGGTTGGTCTATCATTGGTCATCCATGCTATGCCATCAAATTCTTCTTGGAAAGCATTTTGTGTATCATGTAAAATGTATGCTTTTTTTCCCCTATAATAGCACTTTACAGTATTTTAAAGCAGACTTTCATTTTTCTAAATATTTTTAAATTACTTATGTGCGTGTGAGAGAAATGAATCTATAAATATATTAAGACTGGAGTACTATGAAAACTCAGTAGATGTTTATTATCTTGAAAATTCTCTATCAATTAAAATGATGGAATTAATTTTAATAGATAGTCTTCTACCAGAAATTAAACTTATTTTTAAAATATTTTGGATTATATAGTATTGGGTTATTTAAATGAAACTACTTTCTTAAATTTCCCTTAAGGAAAGTATTGCTTGATTTGTCTCATTCCTTCTTCTTTTTAAAATTACTGATATTTATTAAATCTTTTATTCACAATGCTACATTCATTTTTGAATATTGACATTGTATCTCAATCTATATGTCACACCACACTCTCCTCCAAAGTTCCAGTGTCGTTGGGCTGCACCTTTCCTGATCCTTACGATACTCCTTTCTCCTATGCCCCTGGTAGTCATCATCTTGTTTCCTGAGAGTTTTTGCTAGTTTTATCTATTGTTTGTTTTATTTCATTATATTCCACATATGAATGAAACCATCCTATATCTCTCCTTTTCTTTCTGACTTACTTCATTTAACATGATCCATTTCAATTCCATCCAAATTGTTACAAAGGACACAATTTCATTTTAGCAGTTGTCTATAGTTCCACTGAGGAGACACACTACAACTTCTTTATTCAGTCATCTGTTTGGGGGCATTGTTTTTTTATTTTTAATGTAAAGGGAGAACTATTTGATATTTAAAACACTATCAAACAAATGGAGTCAATAATAATAAAAGATTTAGTAGTTTATGTATCTTACATGACCATATTTATTAGAATTTTTTAATTAAAGATATCTATAATGGAAAATTAGAAATGTCTATATTTATTACATAATGCATAAAAAAGATGACAAAAATAGTAGAAAATTGTAGAATCATTGTTAAGAAAATTTTAAATTGATGATAATGTAAAAAATGCATTTAACAAAGTTTATTTGGGCTCTTATTTGCAAACTTTGTGTAGCATTTACTATCCCTTTACCATCTGTAGTAAGTAATGACATTTTGCATTTCAAGGGCATGGAATGTGCTTTACTTTTTATTCTCACCTACTGATTATTTATTTAAATACCAAAGTCTTGGCCAGTCTCTTTTCAAGCATTGTGGATGTTATATATTAGAATGAATGACTGTATAAGCAAGTCAAACTTGTGGATCTTGCTTTCTCCAGAGGTTATGCCAAGAAATTACTTTATGAAGATTGCCTTTAGATGGTCAATTATCAAATTCATTCATCTACTAAGTAACACTTTTCTAAAATAATGTTAGCAGAGAGCCAATTTAGTGAATTTTAAATGCATGCAGTGAAACTGTTAGGGAATATTCTCATTTTAAAATTCTTAATAAACAAAATAATTGTTGCACATTTATGTATTTATTTGCTTAGTATCTTATTTTTAAATATTTCTGTACTCTAAATCTTAAATACAGTTCTTTAAAAAGCACATTTCTCCAACAAATGCTATAAATCTGAAATGCATTTTATTTGAAATGAATATTATTCAAAATAATAGTTGTAATATATAGAGCCCTTATATTTCAAAATATTAACCTTTCACTGAATTGATTAAAAGAATATAATATGACTTTGAAGTATTTTGAAAACCAGACTACTGAAAATCAATCAAATTATTTTTGTTGTTTGGTCATGTAAAACAGTTGTTCCATTTTTCAAAGGCTATGATTATCCTGTGCACCCTGCCAGTGAATAGGTTTAGTAGAAGCCATAAGCTGTAGAGAAGACTCATTAATAAGAAAGAATCAAAAACGAAGGAATATAAGTGGGTTTATTATAGCAAATATGATTTACGCCTCTGTTTATGTTATCATATATACATATATACAAAAGGAATTTGAGATATAGTAGAATGTAAATCCAAATTAGCAAACTCCTATAAGGATAGTTATTTACAGACTAAGATGAACACTTATTAAATATTATTTTTATTTATGCAGATTTGAAGATGGGCAGTGAACTCTATTAGGGTGTTTTTTTTTAAGATAACATAAATATCTTACCTAAAACCTCTTAAGATGACAGCTGTCACAGGCTCAAAACATACAGATGTGACCATAAGGCAAAGATACACAAGTCTAAAGACGCTAGGTTTAAAAAAAATTTGAGAAAAAAAAAACTGAAGTATTTTCAATATGATAATAGTATGTTTATTAAGTAGTGTGCTGTTTAATAGTTTCTAAAAATTTTTTGCTAAGTTTTTACAAAGTCCTTATGTTATTTATGATCAGATACATTAGCCTTTAAATGTTCTACTTCTAACTTGGATTTAATGTTTTCTTGTGGTCAGTTATTTGATTGATTTTTTAAAATATTCTATAGATGTATGAATATTTGAGGGCCATTACTTTAATCTATTAATCATATAATATATTTTTTCAAGCCCTCAATTAATTTTTACTCAGATCTATCTACTTTCAAAAGACAGTCTTCCTAATAGATATATGGATATATGTCCTGCTCCCCTTTCAAGTTTTTAGTAGCCTCCCGTGCTAACAATGTACAATATACATTTCTCTGAATGACACAGAAAAAATCCTTCATCCTCCTAATTTTTTCAACCCCTCAATATACCTCCACATCTAAATGAAATCTTTGACCTGATATTGAAAAATCTTAATATTTTCATACTATTCATGCACCTACAAAAACTCTTACTTTTCTATGCTTTCTTTTTACCTTCCAGTACCTATCCCAAGTATATCTGGCTAAGTTACTCATTATTCAAACATACTTTAGTAATAATTTATTGTTGTTCTTCAAGGTATGTATTTACATTACAACTTTGCCTATAGAGTAAAGCTACTTTATAGTTGTGCTGTTCAATACAGTAGCCACTAGCTGTACATGACTAAATTAACTAAAATTAAAGTTGAAAATTAATTTTCCTAGTAGTCAGTTAAATATTCATTACCCATATCTGATTAGTTGCTATCACATTAGGAAAAATTGATAGAAACTATTTTCATTGTCACTAAAAGTCCTATGCGATAACACTACTTTCACATCTTTATTATCAAATTAATTTGTACATAGTAATCTTTTTATTTCTCCATTTCTCAGTTCAGAGAGCCTTAAAAGCAAATATCGTAAATATTGTAGGCTATCTGTAGGCAGATAGCAAAAATGCAGTGCTTTTTCTTTGTACTGCATACGACAAACTCATAGACATAGAAAAGAAAATCACTGTTTGCTATAATCCAAGAGATAAATAGAATGATTAAAGCATAGAAAACATTCTAAGGAAAAGAAACTTTGTTTCATGGGAATAAATTTTTCTTAGCCTGAAACATGTTAAAAATATGAAGGAAAAAAGACCTAAACCCTCCCATCAACAGCTGCTACAAAGGGGATTTTAAACAGATGTTATTTTTATAGAAAACGTTAATAGAGAATGATACCTTTTTGTTTTTCAGCATATCTTGTACAATTGGATATTGAGGTAAAATTATTGTTGATTATTTGAATGCTTCTGGACTAAACTATGTAAGAAAATGCTAAAAGTGACAGCATTTCCAACATCAAATATACCCTCTGTGATTAAGAACTGACCACTGTGAATTTGTAGCAGCCCAGGGTCAATAGATACAAATGAAAGAACCAGAGTGGAAAAGTTAAGTTTCTGGTTCCAATAATTAAATAGTACACTCCTAAACTCTCTTATAAACCGATAAACTGTATAAGATATATTGGTGATTAGCATCTTTGTCAATCTATGCTTTTGTTTTAGGATTGTTTTATTTACATACATGAATACATTAATTACAATAAGGTGTATATAGTTCTTTTGCAACTGGAGCAATTCTTATCAAAACCCACAAATTATCTTTAGAAATCTAGACCTTTTTGAATCCACTTATGACTGGGATCTAGAAAGTTGCAAGAGAACACTTCTGCCCTAACACCGAGAAAAAGCCAGATAGTCTTCAAAATCATAACCCTGGGCCCATCACAGAGCTAAGGTTGCAAGTCAACCAACCAAAATTCCAAATGACCAAACTCTCCAAGAAGAAATGTGGCACAGAATCTGCTTTATCTTTTGCAGATTACAGGAAGAAAGTGAGGTCATTTTTTCAAGTTGGTAAAATGAAATTAGCTAAAATAATATTTTCTTAGACACTTACCTAGAACTAGCATGACATTCTAGAACAGATAACAGCCAAGACAATCGGATTTAACACAAATCAAAACTCTTTTCTGAAGATCGTCACTGAGCACTCACAAGAATGACTGGAGACAGGAGAGGACACTGGAGTTTCCTTGATGGCATAAGCATGCAGAAAGCGATCAGTAAAAACTGGATACAGGACCAAAGCCATGCATATTTCTTGAACCCTTATCTAGTACATAGTTAAAGCATTAGAGAGGGAGAGGAGCAGCCAACTTTCTTGTTATAAGGGAACAGGGAAAATTCCATTGCTCCTGGAAAAGAAGATGCAAAGCATACCTATTTCTAGGAGAAGGGTAGGAAGCATTGTCACTACTAGAACACAGAAAGATCCCCTGCTTCTGGAAAATAGGCATAAGCAGGAATCTCTACTATCAGGAAAGTTTGGAAACGTGCTTGAGCCCAAGATGCATTACCAAGTAGAGGTCTTCTTCCATTGGAGGAGGAACAGAAAACTCCCTCCCATCAAAAATCAATTATGGATACATGACACAGAGTTAGTTTGACTGCCATGAAGAGGAAACACGTGAGCCCATGGAAAGCCTAAGCCAAGAAACAAAATGGTAGTGAGATTCCTTGGTTTTCTGTTTGCCACATACATTTCTAACAGTTGTCTGGCAACCTGGAAATGCTAATAGATGAAGACAAATAACAAAAGAAACAAACAAATGACAAATAACAAAAAAAAAAAAAAAAAAGAAAGAGAGAAACAGCTGATGTCTCAAGTGAAACTATCAGAAAAGGGGCAACCTACTAAGGCAGAAAACTTTTATACAATAATGACTGTGTTCTAGGATAAGAGCACAGAAAAAATTAGTTTCAGTATGAAAAGCAAAAATTTAGTTGATAACCCATGATCCCAGTCCTCGAAGTATAAGTTGAATTGGTGACCACTAATAGTAGATTATAATGAGGTTCTCCAACATTCTCACTCTCCTTATTATATCAATCAAGATTCAGTAGTCAAGACTTTCACCCTCTGCCTAGCAGTAAAGAGCTACTACCTTTCTGTAATGTTACTGAAGACCATGTGGAAGATTTTCACTTCTACTTCCACCTAGTAGTAACAAAACACCCTTGGCCCTGCTAAGTACGGTGATCTCAGATGAACTCCTCTTGGAGAGTCAGGGCTTTCACCAATACCCAGTGGTCACAAAGTTACTCTCACATAGTAAGTAGAGACTACATGGGAGCAATAATGATGCAACCTTGCTCCTCTCAGAAATATTCTAGCACAGAAAACTAGTGAGGAACCTAAAATATCTACTTAATTTGGCATTGAAAAGGTAACAGCTTCTTTCTTACACTAAGAGTAATGTCAGAGGAGGCCCACTAAGCAAAAGATTTAAAGAAGATATAATGCCTTATAGTATAATACATGAAAGTTTCAGGTTTCAACTGAAAATCACTTGTTATATTAAGAAAAATTAACAATTCAAATGAATAATAAAAGAAAAACCATCAGACATCAACACTAAGATGGCACAGATGTTAGAATTATCTGACAAGTATTTAAAGCAGCCATCATAATGCTTCAACAAGCAATTACAAATGTGTTTAAAACAACTGAAAAACTTAAAAATCCCAGCAAACATAAAGAAGAAACAAATGGAAGTTTTAGAACTGAAAAATAAAACACTCAATGTGCAATGTTAAAGGGAGAATGAACAGCACAGAGATCCAGGGAACATAAATGTAGAATAGAAATTGCCCAATCTGACAATGAAAAAAAATTAGACTAAGTGAAAAGAATGACACATCAGAAAACTGGGGATAATAATAAAATATTTAAAATTCATGTCATTTGGGTTTTAGAGAAGACACACTAAAGGATGGGACTAAAACTGTATTCCAAGAAATGATAGCTGTAAATTTCCAAAATTTTTCAAAATGCAAAAATCTGTAGATACAAAAGGTTGAGAAAACTCAATGGGGATATATGCAAAGAAGCAACACCAAGACAGATCATAATCAAAGAAAAAAATCCTGAAATTTGTCAGAGAGAAATGGCACCTTATTTAAAACAATATGAATGACAGAGGGTTTATCATTAGATGCTATAGACACCAAGGAGAAGAGGCACAACAGTTTTCAAGTGCTGAGAAAAAAAAAGTATCGTATTCAGAACCTAGACTCAAAAGAAATTATGCTTCAGGAATGAAAGGGGAACACAAGACAGTCTCAGAAGGAAAACAAAAACAAAACAAAACTGAGAGCATTTGTCATCAACAGACTTACAAGAGGAAAGGTTAAAGAGTGTTCCAGAAAGTGATGAATAAAGGTATCTTGGAACATTAGAATAAAAAAAGAAGAATTCAATGAACTAAATAATGAAAAAATACATGTTTTTCTTGTTTTCTTAATTAAATCCATGAATCTAAGATATTCAACAATATTCACAAACTTAAAACATTTAGTGAAATCTGACCACAATACACATGAAGAAAACTGACTGAGGCACAACATAATTAAATTGCTTAAAATGGTGATAAAGATAATTCTAAGAGCACTCATATAAAAAAGATTTCTCACAGAGAAATCTATATTTATGAATAAGGATTATTTAGATTTTTAAAACAATGCAAGTAGAAAACTATTGAGCCGGAGGAGGAAAGGTTCTCAACTTAGAATGTTGTACACAATACATATATTTCAAAAATTAAAACAAATGCTTTTTAGAAATATAAAAGCTGAACAAACATATGTTCTCATTAAGAAAGTGTTAAATCTTTCCAGAAAGAAAACACTAGATGGGAACTTGGATTAAGCAAAGAAAGAGAAAATCAGAAATGACAATTATAGGTAAATACATGAAATTTGTTTCATAATATACACATTTTTTAAATAACAGTAATAGCAATATACAAAATATTTGTTCCGTAATCTCATGTCATAGTCATCGTAATCTTTCAATACAATTTTTCTAAGTGGATAAATAAATGGAAATTAAAATAAGGAAAATTTACCTACATGTAGATATTGCTCATTCAAATCTATTACATTTTTAAAGCAAATATTTTGCTGATTTCTTTTTTTAACTACAATAAAATTTATTTTCATAGTTTTTATTAATTAGATAATATTGATAACTATTGTGTCAACCCCAACTATTACTCAAAAGCTGTTTTTAAAGTGAAGTTTATTTTTTGCTTCCATCATCTAAAATTTCAAGCTTTATAATCCATCTCATTTTTCTTATTGTCACTGTTTAATGTCTCAACTATTTTACATTGTTTACCTTGTTTGTATCTCACATTAAATTTAAACTTTATGAGTACAGACATTTTTGTCTCTTATTCGCTGTATTGTTGGTTCTTAAATACGCTCAACACATAATAGACACTAAGTGAATATTTGTTAATGTTGGATTTTCAAAATGGAACTCATTATTTACTTCTTGGTTGAAAGCTGTCTCAAACTGTGTACTATATTTCTATAGGATTACTGATTTTAGCAACATGTTTTTCCTCAGTGTCTCACATTCGCATTGGCCTATTTTCTCTTCTAAATATTAGTCAGTTCTTTGTCTTTCTCTACATCTATTTCCATTCTTCTTCTATGACAAGAGAAAACCGGCTAACTGATCTCTGTTTCAGAATACTCTTTTGTCACATAGCCCTGTTCATTTTGCCATAACCATGAAATTTCTAGCATGTAACACTATTCATGCCATCCCTGTGTCTGAACTCTTCTGAAGCAGCTCAGACTTCGGAATAAAATTCAAGTTCCCTATCATCTTTCACCAGGAACTACTGTCCTTTCCATCTTCATCTTCTATTCCTGGGTTCCAGGTAACTGCAGAGAGCATGAGTTTTAATGCTGTCCTTTCAAATGCTGCAACCTGGCCTTAAATATCCTCCCACCTGTCATCATATAACCACAGATATAATATGGGTTTAGTTAATTATTCTTCAGTAACTTTTTTGTAATGTATCAATTAATGTGCTAATAATCTCTCATGGATCATGTGTTCCTGGGAAAGAGAAAATATATCTTGCCTTTAAATGTAACACAATATTGCTCTAAATTAGGTGTACAGAATTGTGGGAGGAAAAATGGCTGAATAGTAGAATATCACCCAAAGGAATTAGAATGTATGTTAATAAGGCATAATGTTCTTTATATGACAAACATTTTTAGTAAAACAATAAATGTATTAGAATTAGAAAATATCTTATATATTGTTGCGATTAAGAAACATAAATATCTGAGTCTAAATGTTAAAATGGTGTTTACTTAAATAATTTTTAATTATTTTTAGGTCTAGTGCTTCCAGGTTTCACCATTTCTATTTACAATACATTTTACCCTTGAGTTAAAGAAGCACAAGTATGTGCCTGTAGTGAATATTCTCAAAATTATCTAAGCAATTCTTACCTTAACTGGCCATAGAAAGGTTAAGCTAAATCCTGTTTTGAGTACATTCATATGCACAGGGATTATATTTCCAACTGGATAGACTTATTTATACTGCATATACATGCTTTCACTTTTATTAAATGGTTATGGAAATGAAATGATGGTTATTTATTCAAATTTAAATTCTTGAGAGTCCATACATATTAGGAAAATTCATTTTGTTTTGAACATTTTCATTTTCCTATGATTTTTAGCTTACTTTATTTTGGAAAGCCACAAAATTTATTTATATTATTTTAGATAAGTTATTTAATTTTTTATTAATGTGTAGTTGTAATTTCATTGTATTTCTCATTTTAATTTTCTATGAGATAACCTTGAAAGTAGAATAAAATATAATTTAGTATCACCATTTGGGGAAATACTTTCATTCCTCTAATTTGATTATCAAAAACTTCCATACTGTTACTTTTAGCTTAGGAGAAAATCAAATCAAAACAGAACAAAACAAAAACACAAATCCTCCAACAGTTATCCAGAGTTTATAGGTCTATAGCAACTATGAATAAACTGCTAGAGGCAATTTTTTTCCAGCAAAAATTCTACTCTGCCGTATTTTTCCCTTAAAAAAATCTTTTCTAAACAAATGTCACAATTATAATCTTTTAATTAATTTGGTACTCCATGCAGAGAAGTCCTAAATGAAAGGGAGTAGCTGTTTTTGCCATGGTGCCCAGAAGGATGCCTCTGTTTTGCCAAAAAACGTTCTGTCACTAATGTGAAGCCTGTTGACAAACTGTTGTTTATATGTTGTCAATATGATGCCAAGTCAATTGTTTCACTACGGGAATCCTGGCTTGGCCCCAGGGGCTGTCTAAATCTTTGTAGATACACAGATAATTTTAGGGAAGGAAATTAAAGGTAAAGAAAACTCTTTTTTCATTTTTAGTTGGCTCTTAACTGAAGTTTTATGTAGATGGGAAAATAAGTGATCAAACAATGTCACAAGAACTGTAATCCTAAAAATTTAGACATATGGCTGACTTTTCATTACTCTAGCTATTAATTAAGAAGTTAATTGTACAAGATGGTTAGGTGTACATCAGCTTTCAGATTTTACCTTTTTCCTCGTCATTAAAAATAGCCAAGTAGGAGAACTACTGGTTTTGTTTATCCTCTAAGTCAGTGTTTGTCAACTAGAGGGGCTTTGACCCTCTAGGAGACAGCTGGCAGCGTCTAGACACACTTCTATTGATCACGATTGGGAACCAGGCTAGCAGATAGAGGTCTGAGATGACACTTATCACAATGCAAGGTATAGCTCAATTCCTACAACAGAGAATTACCTGGCCCCAAAGGGCAGTAATGCTGAGTTTAAGATGTTCTGACCTACGATGGATAGTTGAAACGTGTAGATAGAATTAAAATGTATAAAAACTCATTAATGGTTAGGGGAAAATATATAATTGAAATAAAAGTAGTATCTGGAAATAATACTTTATACATCATTGATTGGATATTGTATTTTTAATATATAAGAAATATACTTAAAAAATGATGCCCAAAGGTTAAAAATATAAAGATAGCAAATAATGGCAATTTTGTAAGCAAAATTAATATTTTGTCATGTGGCTTTTAAGGTAAAACCATTATTAGATTAAGGAGAAAATTTATGAATCACTAAAAATAACAACCTATCAAAATGATACAAAATAAATGTATATGTATAATAAAATCAACTCGAAATATATATATCATATATTTTAAAATTACAAGGGAATGAGCCATATCCACAAGCATAATAGATTGAAAAACCTTCTGTGAATAAAGGATGGATTAATCAAATCCTGAATCAAAAGTATGTAGGCAATTTTAACCATAATAATATGCTTATATCTGTGATTTATTTTGAGTTGCTTCAACTCTACAATTCAGTATAAATGGGTGTGTCTATTATGGTATATACATTGGTGCTCAGATTAGTTTTATCAGATTCACACACCATTAGTGATTATAAGTATTTAATCTAAAATTCACACTCCAAAATGGCCACTAAAACTACCTCAACTATCTCTGATTTCTATCAACACCAAAGACTTTGTAAATTATCTCAAGTGTTAGAAATGAGTTTTCATTGGTGAAAGTGATGTCTTGCTAATTAACATTATGGATACTAAAACAAGGGTTCTCATTGAAATTAGTAGTGTTTGATGTAGATGAATAGGCTAGAGTATTATATAAATAGTACGCCTCTTGTACTATGGCTCAGCTTCTTAAGAAGAGCACACTACATCAGATATTTAACTGTAAGAATCAGTTAGTTGAATTCTGCTATGGAATAGTGTCAAAATTACCTAAGATGAATCTTTCAAATCTTTCAGGCAAGATTTTTTTTGGATCTTCAAAGCTAACAGAACTGGTAATAGGACTTCAAGATACTTACAAAATTGTAGGTATTTAGACATGATTGCTATGAATCATTTTTATGAATAAATTAACTTAATTGGAGGCACCAGATTTTATGAAAATGAGCCGAAGAGTTGTCCAGGAATAAATTTATCAGAGGATAATTTATAAAAATATTTTGCAACTTGTATTTATTCTAGACCCAACAAATAGTGTACATTCTTTTTAAGCTTATATAAAACATTTATAAAAGTTAGTGACCACTTACTAGGTCAAAAGGTAATTCTCAATAAATTTCAAGAAATTAATTGTAATTAATTTCAAGGAGCGAAATACTTGTAGATCAAATTCTCTTACTGAAATACAACTGCAAAATAAATCAACCTGAAAATCAATAATAAAAATATCAAATAAAACCTTGCCTATGGTTAAAACCATTTTTGGTTAAGAAAATGACAATGGGAATGACATATTTAAAGTGAATGATAGAATATCTATATATCAAAACTTGAAACTTATATGGTGCATATACTGAGATCTATATTATAAGTATTAAACAGAGCAAAATTATTTTTCTCTAATCTTATTGAAATTAAATTGCATTTTTTCTTCATGAATTTTTAATTTTATAGTTTTATATTCTTGAAGTGAAAATTCTCATAAAATTGCTTTATATATTCATACATTATCCATATGTTCCGTATAAGCATTCCCTTTCCAACATTCTTAATATGTTTTAAGTGCTAATCAAAAGTCGTACTAGCTAAGGTTTTTTGATTACTACTATATTCCAAGTGGTATATAAATCATGTATACATGTATATGCATGTGTGTGTATTTATACACCCATATATATATGTACAAATGTATACAGGCATAATATATTTGTTTAATTAATAATTAAAATTAATAATTAATTTATTCCTTCAATCACAATAAAACATTTCACTAATTTTTGTGTGAGTACCTATTATATGAACAATTTCAGAGTGTAAATTTTTTCTATTTGTATGATGTAACTGTTCACAAATACATATTTTTCCTCAGAAGTATGAAAGACACTGGTTAGAAATCATGGTTTTATAAGTTACATTGTTCTTAGAGAACAGATTAAGTTAATAAAATATCTGAGGGAACCAAGGTACCTTTTAATTATTTCCAAATAAAGAAAGATAAGTTATTAAATAAGACATATCCCATACATAATTTTGTTCTTTTAAAAATTAGGTTTGGAATGAGACAAAAGATTCACCAAAATTTACCAAGTCATGAAAATTAACAAATTACTATCTATAGTTGAAAAATGAGAGTTCAATGAGAATAATAATTGCCTTGAAAAGCTATGATGGATATACTCACTAAATCAAATTTATTTTTGAAATGAGCAGTTTCAGTTTTTTTATTCACAATTAGCAGAATTTATTGAAATTTCACTTTTATTACCATGAATTGTGAATCATTTACTATTCTATTTGGACTTTCTTTAACATATGAGTTGGGATCCTATTAAATTATATCTTCACACTTATGCAGCTTATGTTAAACTTTGATTGTATACCAGAGAAATAGTTAAATGACTATCTAAAAGAAGTCAGCATTTTATTTATACTTATTACAGATTTGATGATAAACCAAGCAAACTTGTTAAGTGGTTCAGTTCTTCTCTTGGACAAACCGTAGTGTGATTAATTATTTCTCCTCGAAACAATTTAATATAGAAGAAAATGAATAAACACAGAAGGTATTAGGTCTTCAAGGAGAGTCGTAGTAGTTCATAATTTGTGGTATCAAAGCTACATTTTATGGAGGGGAAGTTTACTTCCGAGGTAGTAATCCATTCACCCGTGACACTTATGAGACTATTATAGTGTTATAAGAACTTCTTAAAGATTTATTTTAAATAAAATTAATTATTTGTAGTTACTTTATAAATATTCATTTTTTCTGCTTAATTTCAAGACCATCAATTTTCACTATAAACTGTAATTTTAATCCACTCTCCATTTTTTCCTTAAAAATATTCTCTAGAATTTGATTTTAAAGTACTTCCTATTGCTATATTTTCTCTTATGTACTTATTTTTCTTTATGCATATTTATTATTTTTCCCTCTCGTAATTATAATTGCTGTAAGGATTTATATAACTGGCATATAGATATTTCATATAAATTAAGACTATAGAAATTCAATATAAGCTCTTATTTGAAAGGAAAAGTTGAAAGAAACATGTAGAGTGGGAGTATGTGATTTGAAATTTGTATGGATATTATTTAAATTTGAATATATTTAGAATATTAACATGAACAATTAGCTAAATTAGTAAAAATATAGTTGTAATAAGAAAAACTCAAGGATGAAATTGTATTGTGTCTTCTGATGAGCTATATTGCTACCCTTGACTGCATGCCATTTAAATTTATATTGGACTGTTCAGGCTGAGGCAGGAGATGAGTAATTTGAACAGCAGAAGAAAATAAATAAAATATAATTTATTCTCTATCTTTCTCCAATCCATCCTCCCTTTATCCTTTATCTGAAAGATATTTTTGCTAATTCAATTACCAGATCTTCTTATGCAAAATTAGGAAAGTTGGATGGAGAGAATCAGATCTTTATACATATGAGAAAGAGTGAGAAATTACTAAGAAGGGCAAAAGCCAACTATAATGGGGGTGGGAGGGATGATAGAGAATGCAGAATGGGAGGAACTGGAGGTGGATATCTTGAAGAACTTGTAACTTCCTTATGTGGGAAAAGAAATGACCATTCAGCATATAAAGGTCGAAGATCCTCAAACAGATTTAATCTAAAGAGATTTTTACTGAGATACATTATAATCAAACTCTCAAAATCAAAGACAATGAAAGAATCCTGAAAGAGACAAAAAATGGTTCATCATATACAAAGGAACTCATAAAGATATCAGCAGATTTCTCAACCCCCCAAAAAAATCATACAAAAGGGTAGGGTGGAATTATGCATTCAACATGTTCAAAGAAAATTGATAATCAAGAATACTTTACCTAGCAAAGTTGTCTTTCAGAAATGAAAGCTAAAGCCTTTCCCAAACAACGAAAGCTACAATACCTGTCAATAAAAAATACTACAGAGATTTCTTCAAGCTTAAATTAAAAAACAAACAAACACATTAATCAGTAACATATAAACATCGAATTCACTGATAAAAGTAAATATATAGTCAAATTAAAATTATTCTAATCATGCAATTAGTGTATAAATCTGTTTAAACTCTAGTGTACAGGTTATAAGACAAATGTTAAAAATAAGTATAGTCGCCATATTTTGTTAATAAATATATAATAGAAAAATATGTAAGCTGTGATGTCAACAACATGTTCTTCAAGTTGCTATTAGCTTAAAATAGTTATAAAATGTGTTATGAAAACATCATGGTAATTACAAAGCAAAAGCCAAATATAGACACAAAAATGATAAAGATAAAAGCATTAAAATATACCATCAATAAAATATCACTAATTAAAAAAAATAAAGAAAAAGAGGAAGACTTTTTTAGTTTGATGTACTACTCCTGCCTGTTAATTTTAGCTTTTATTGCCTGTGCTTTTGATGTCTTACCCAAAAAATTATTGTTAAGACCACTGTCAAGGATTTGATATTTCCCTGTTTTTCTAGTATTTTTTTTACATTTTTGGGTATTACAATTATGTTTTTATATTCATTATCACTTTATTTTTGTGAGTGATATAAGATATGGGTCCAATTTCATTCTTTTATATGCATATATATATATATATATATATATATATATATATATATACTTTTTCCCCAGAAACTCTTATTTGTTGCTGTTTGAAGAGACTATCCTTCATATTGTTTTAGAGGATACAATTCTCAAAGATTAGTTGGTGATATATGTAGGGTCAATTTCTCAGTTCTCTGCTTTGTTCCACTAGTCTGTGTAACTTTTTATTTCGGTAATATACTGTTTTTTACTACAATATTTTTGAAATATAGTTTGAAATCAGAACAAGTAATGGCTCCAACTTTGTTTTTCTTTCTTAAGTTTGTTTGAGATACTTTTCTGTGGTTTCACATGAATTTTTAATATATTTCTATTTCTCTGGAAATGCCCTGAGTATTTTGGTAGAGTTGCATTGAATCTGAAGATTGTTTTGAGTAATATGTACCTTTTAACAATATTAATTTTTCCAGTCCCAGAGCATGAGTATCTTTCCACATATTAGAATCTTCAATTTTTGCATAGTGAATTCTAGTTTTTAATGTTCATATTTTTCACTTCCTTGGTTTAATGAACTCTTTATTATATTACTATTTTGATAATATTATAAATTGTATTGCTATTTAATTTCTCTTTCTGATAGTATTATGCTGTTTTATAAACAAGTGATTTTTGTATATTGATTTACATTCTACGAATTTACTGAGTTTATTAGTTGGGACAGTTTTTTTTTTTTTTTAATGAATTCTAGGATCTCCTATATATAAAATCATGTTATTTGTAACCCAATAGCAAATAATGCAAGTTAAAAATGGGTAAAAAGTTCCAAATAAACATTTTTTCAAAGAATACTTACAAATGATCAATAGGTACATAAAAAGGTGCCTCAACATCACTAATTATCAGGGAAATGCAAATCAAAATTACAATGAGATATCACTTCACACCTGTAAGAATTGCTATTATTGAAAGAGGTAACAAATGTTGGCAAGTATGTGGGAAAAAAAAGTTACCTTTGTGAACTTGATGAAAATATAGATTGGTGCATCATGGAGAACAATATGGTAGTTCTTTTAAAAACTGAAAATGGAACTATCATATGATCCATCAACCTACTCCTGAAAAATATTCTAAAGAAAATGAAATTGGTACTGCAAAGACGTATCTACACTCCCGTGTTCACTGAAACACTATTATAATAGTCAAAATAAGGAAACAACCAAATGACCTTCAACTGAAGAATAGATAAAGAAAATATATTTCAGTCTTAAAAAAAGGAAATCCTGCCTTTTGATAGGTGGACATTGAAGGCACTATTTTCAGTGAAATAAACTAGACCTAGAAAAATAAATACTGTATGGTATCACTAATATATGAAAACAAAAGTATTTCCATAGAAACAGAAACATGATTGCCAGGGGTTGGAGAAGGAAAATAAAGAGATATATGTAAATCAAAGGGCACATCTTAGCTTTCAGGTAAAGAATAAATTCTGAGACTCTACTGCATATCATAGTGGTTATAGTTAGTAACATGGTACTGTTTACTTGAAATTTGCTGGAGTGGGTCTTATCTGATCACATGCATGCAGTTAACCAGATGAGGTGACGGATGTGTTAATTTTCTTAATCTTGATAAGCATTCCATAATGTCTATGTATATTAAGTCATCATAGTATACACTTTCAGTATATATACTTAATATTTATCGATTATTCTTCAATAACATTGGAAGCTGAGAGAGAGATAGAATCTAGAAGTGCAGAGGATGATCTCCACGGGACTGAAGCTAACTCTTAAGGGGGTGCCCTGGGCTAGCTGATACTGATGATTATGATGGGGTACAATAAAACCATTTTAGAACTAACTAGTGTTATTGTGACCATCTGGCACTACCTGGATTGGGGGTAGAACCAATGACACTGATGGGCGTAGGATGCATGCATGAAAGAGAAATCTCTTCTGCTTCTGTTATTGGTTGAATTGTGTCCCCTGCAAAAATTACATAGGGGAGTATGGTCCCCATGACTTAAAAATATAATCTTATTTGTCATATGAAATATACTGGAGCAGGATGGGCCCCTAATCTGATATGACTGGGGTCATTAGAAAGGGAAAAAATTGGAAACAGAGCCACACACACAAGGAAAAAAATCATGTGAAGATCAATACAGACATTGGAATGATGCTTCTATGAACTAAGGAATGCCAAAGATTGTCAGCAAATGGCCAGAAGCATGAACAGAGAGAGGTGTGAACAGATTCTCTTTTACCCTCGGTAGGAACTCACTTTGCTGACAGTGATCTGGAGTTCACATCTTTAGAACTACAAGACAATACATTTCTGCTGTTTAAGCCAAAATCAAGCAAGCAAACAAAAAAATCAAAGTAATCGTAATTGCTATCAGGATTAAATAAAAGTGTGTGTCACTTTATAGAGGGTGCATCATATAAGTTATTTCTGTAAAAATGCTTAATTTAAACCTAATCAAAAGGGAGCGTTAGACAATCTTGAATTGAGGGCGTTCTACAAAGCAACTGGCCTGTGATATTAAAAAGTGTCAAGGTCATAGAAAAAAGACTGAAGAACTGTACCACACTAAAGGTGACTAATGAGACATGACAACTAATGCAATGCATGCATCTGAACTAGATCCTTTTGCTGTAAGGCAATTGGTGAACTTCAAAGGAGTCTGAGGATTAGATGGTAGTAATGTATCAATGTTAATTTCCTGACTATATTACAGTTTTGTAAGAGAATGAACTTATTTATAATAAATATATAATAATTCAGATATGATGGAACATTTAGAATGACAGGTTACTCTCAACTGTCTCAAGAACAAATTCTTTTTCTATATTTGTAATTTTTCTGTGAGTTTGAGATTGTTTCAAATGTAAATTATTAAAATTTTTAAAAAAGCTACTTGCAAGTTGCAAAATAGTAAGTTTGTATTTGCTTGTTTTAAACTGCTGATATGTGTGAAACATGGGTTAGCTTCTAAATGAAGTTATTTCAAAGAACTTTCTTTTTTTAGTTATTATTTGGTATTTGACTAGTTTTGTGAATATGACTTCATGAACTGGCTGAACCAAATAGGCTCAAATTTATTAGTGTTACAAGTAAAACTATATGTCATTGACTAGTGTAAATTTTAATGCTAGCAGCATTGCAGGAATATGTGTAAGAGGTTTTATATAAGGACAAGTTATTAGATGCAAATGATAGCATTGTTATTACCCACAAATTGTTGTACAAATAATGTGGTTAAGATGGGTTTTAAGTTTAGAGTTTCATTTAGTCTTATTCATAAGCAAGTTGGACTCTGTGCAGTTATATAAAAGAAAACACCTATATGTAGAAAGATATTTATGAAACTTTTTCATATTTTGGTCTTATATATTATGTAATTATTTGTGCTTGGCTTATAAAGGCCTAGCAGTGTCAATTACATTGTTGTATATAAAAGCTTTAAATGTTGCAGTTATTCTCTCATTGAATGAGGGAACTTATTTCTCATTTTTAAAGGTTCACCTATATAAAGGTATAATCCTATATAATATTTCCGACTTTGTTACATTTTAATATAAAATTCTGATATAGCAATGAAATGGAAAATGCTTTCAGTGGACATTAGGGTAAATGTATCTGAGGAATATTTTAGAGCTACATTTTATTTACTTTGTGCTCAAAGGAGGTACTATAAAGAGAAAATATTAGGAAATTGTTACATAGTGTCATATATTTGCAAAGTTGTTCAAGTGCCAGTGGTTTACAATAGATTAATTCTTGGTCACTTTTCCTTTCAAATAAATATGTCACATGTCACATTATTAGACAGGAAAATAAGGTAACAGCTCAGAGAGAGCTGTTATAAATACTGTTATTATTTATAGAGATAAGTAATAGGGAGGTTTTCGGAGAAACCTTTAGGAACTCTATTAGTTCAAAGCTCTATTAAAAGCAAAGAGATTTTGACTGAGGGAGGCCAACAAATGACTATCTAAAGGCAAATTTGTGTTTTCACAATGATCAGTTCAATAAAAGCATCAGTCAAGGCAGTCAAGCACTCAACTGAACACTTGGTAGTCAAGCCCCTGTGTTGCATAGAAAAGCCTTGCACATGTTTTATTTAATCTCCACTATACAAGAAAGCACTTGGAATGATTCAAGTCTAAATTTTATTTCCAAATTACTAGTTTAGATTAAAATTAAATGACGTTTTTAGACTCTTAGTTTAAGAAGACTATCTAAATATTACATTGTACCACCAACACCAAAACTGTCATTAAGGTGTGGAAAGGTACACCTGATTCATGGCACTGTCAATACTTTATAAAAAACCCTTATAGACCAACTTAATAAGCAGTATACTTGAAAAGGAAACCCTCTACATTGTATTTTAAATTACATCTACTTTTATATGATCTTTTGTCTTTAGATGTAAATATACCTATGAAAGGTGAACAATTTGTAAGAGAATCCAACACTTGGAAACTGTTTTAATAAACCATTAATTGACAACTATCATTGAGTGGACCAGTGAGATTGATTTGAACTGATTAAAAATCTTCATCAGACCTGTGTCATCTTCCCTTACAGGTTTTTAGATACTATTTTTTTTAATTCTCCTTGAACTTCCTGTATATATTTTTAATTTTATTGAAATTTCTCTACAGAAAAACAAAATCCTGAATATTGTATGTAATATATACACCCAATCTTGTTGGTGTAAGTTATTAAATCTGATTTTCATGTGTTTAATGTCCAAAAGCAGTGTCATAAGGTTTTTGAATTTTATTAAACTAGCTCACCATTAAACACTTGGATATTTAGGTTGCACAAGAAAGCATGGTCATAACAAAGTTTTTATAAAAAATAATTTGCCAAGCATAAGTTATAATTCTCTTCGTAAATATGTAAAAATTTGTGTTTATTATTCTGAGAGCAGGTGCATATCAAAGCTTTTCAAGAACATAATTGTACTTCAAGTTTACCTTTCTCCAGTCAGCTGTCAAGTATCTTGATACATATTACTTAGTTTACTTGACTTTCTTTTAATATAGATTTTGTGATCTAATTTTCATAGCCAAACTATCCTTTAAGTAAGTGGATTCTCATTTTCTATACACCTTAGAAGCTCTTTTAAAAACTGCATGCTTCACAACATTCCCAAAAATGAATGTGAATTTTCAGTAGCCTTCTAACTCAGCTTCATTTACAGGATCTTTTGAAACTCTACAGCTAGTTGCAATTTCTAGCATAGTCAAATTGTACACACTCTTCTAAAACAGTTTATTAGATTTGTCTGTCTTCTCACCAAAAATCCTCTCTTTCATATCTTCCACTTAAACAATAACTACATAATTTTTGATGCCCACATATTGCATCTTTTCAAAGAAACTCAGCAGCTCATTAAAACTCTTAAAGATTTCCATCTCCTCTGGTGCCTGCATGGTCTGTTGTCTGTTATTTGCTTCCTTTAACAACTGATACTGTATATTTATATTGTTTTGCCCACTCAACAAAATGGTTGTTTTTTGATGTCCAGAATCACCATCGTGACTTGTTTATATCTGTCATAGCACTAAGTTCACAAATTTGCACAGAAATCATGAATTTTCTAAATCTAAAAAGAAGATTGACAAATGTTTGTGACCACATTAGATAAGATGCCTAGAAATAAAAATTTAAAGGAAAAGCTTAAAAATATTTGATGATTGATGTGTGCTGATTTTCTTCTGAGTGTTGGAAAAAGGGTTAATTTTTTTTTCTTTATGAAATAGCTTCTAAGACCATTTTTACACATTTAAGGATGCATCAGAATTAACAAGAAGGCTTGCTGAAGAACCACTGAAGGAACTGAAGTCTAGTGTATCTGATTTAGGAGGGCTTTGGTGGGACCAGAGAATTTGCATTCCTAACAAGTTCTCAGGTGATGCTATTACCTGGGCATTTGGAATATAGATGCTTTAAGAAAAAAACCTCATCTACAAATGTTGATGATAGGATTTTTTAAAAGATTTAACAAGTTTATATTAAATTTCTACCCTTTTAAAAACATATCAACTGTTTCTGTTTCTAACATTTAAAAAAATTTCTAAGGATGTTTCTTCTAAAATGATTTAGTATTAATTATAAAAGCAGCATTTTAAAATTTTTATTGACACAACATTGGTTTATAACATGATACAGATTTTAGTTGTACAACATTACGTTGTTATATCTGTGTATATTGCATTATGATCGCTTCCAAATGTCTGGTTTCCATTCATCACCAATTGCTATCTTTACCTATCCCCATCTTCCTTCCTCTTTATTAACCGCTATTTGATTCTCATAATCAAAGAATTTTCTTTTTGTTTTCTTTTATTTTGTTTTTCTTCTACATGTTTGTTTTTGCCTGGCTTATTTCGTATATCATATAATACCCTCTAAGTCTATTAATGTTGTTTCAAATGGCCATATTTTTTTTTTATTTGAACAGTATACTGATGTGTGTGTGTATAGGTATATATATACACTCACACCTATTTATATTCATATATATTAGATTGCTTCTGGTTCTTTACTATTGAAAATAATGTTGCAATGAACATAGGGATGCATATTTTGTGGAGTTAGTGTTTTTGTAGTCTTCAGATAAATGACCAGAGTAGAATAAATGGATTACATGGTATTTCTATTAATTTTGGGGGAATCTATACTGTTTTCCACAGTGACTTCCAGCTTATATTCCCAACAGTGTACAAGTGTTCCCTTTTCTCCAACTCACAATCAATATTTGTTGTCTCTTGATTTTTGATATTAGTAATTTTCACAGATATGAAGTGGTATCTCAGTGTGACATTGATTTCTATTTTCCTAGTAAAAGAAATGATAAATATCTTTTTATTTATTTATTTTATTTATTTTTTAAAATATTTTTTATTTTGTTGGAATTGTTTTTCTTCTTTGGAGAAGTGTCTAAATTTTTTTCTGTCGATATTTAATCAGATTTTCAGTGTGTAACCTTTTTATTCTGAACGTTTTTTCCACTGTGAAAAATTTTTAGTTAATATACTCATTTTTTTAAATTTTGCTTTTATTTTTGTTCCTCTTGCCATTGTAGACACATTGCCAAATTTATTGCTAAGATGAATGCTGAGAATTTATCTCCAACTTTTCCTTTTACATATTGTATGCTTTCAGGTTTTACATTAAATCTTTAACCATGTGCATTAATTTTAGCCTATGGTGTGAATTGGCACTTTAGTTTCATCATTTTTTCCAACACCATTTATTAAAAAGACTTTTCTTTCTCATTGTATTCTATCAGCTTTGTTATAAATTAGTTGTCTATATGTGTAGGTTCATTTCTAGAGCCTCAATTCACTTCCATTGATCTGCGAGTCTCTTTTTAGTCCATTGCCATGCTGCTCTGATTACTATAGCTTTGTAATATAGTTTGAAGGTAGGAAGCATAATACCTCCATTTTTTTTTCCCTCAGGATTGCTTTGACTATTTTTGCCTTTTGTGGTTTCATGCCATTTTATGATATTTGAAATTTGATAGAGTAGATCCTAAATGGTAATATCACAAGGAAAAAATTTGGCAAATATATGAGGTGTTAGAATTGCTATTTATTGATATAAGGTATATATAATATTATTATCTTATTACAGTAATCATTTCAGTATCTATATATGTGTTTAAGTCATGTTGTGCAGCTTAAACTTACACATTATTATATTGATTATATCCATAAGCTAAAAGAAAAAATAAGTATGTGACAAGGATCAGAGTTAAAATTTTGCGTACTCAGAAACATAGAAGAATCCCTGCAGCAACTTTTCTGGATTTAAGTGCCAGAGAGGACACCATCATTCTACTCACTTGTTGAAAGCTCTCCAAAGAGACAGAGAAAGCAGAGCTACTATGATAAGGTTTTCAGACACACGCAGTGAGTGTTCCATGGACCAAGTTTTCACGTTGGATTTAAGTCATTGGCTAGAGTTCACTCTAAGGGCTCCGAAGCACCCTAAAGTTGAAAGATCTCAGGTGATTATATTGTCATACTTCCCTCAGAGAGAGAGAGAGAGAGGGCAACGAGTAAAGAAATGGGTGAGGTAGTTGCTTTCCTAATTGGTTTTCTAGGATCACAAATAAATTGGCTATTTTTGCATCGTTTTCTGCTCTCTCACTTAGTGAATTCCTTAAGAGTAATTGCTCATCCTTTCTGTTCCCTGAAGCCTTGATTTTCTCATAATTGTTACCCATGAATTATGTAACAGGATTGAAAAAATTCTTTACTGTTGAATTTGTATTTTTAAAAGTTTTAAGTCTAGTGTAAAAATATCAATGCAGTAATTTGGGAAAATATTAGAAACTAATTTTAATAAGAATTAAAAAATGGTATCTATGTTCTTTCTTAGTGACCATCAAATTAGATATTTTTATTTTAAAAGTAAGGGAATGTGCAAATTAGGTAAAAGGGGTCAATTATGTTTGAAATAGGGAATTGAATTTTTAGTAGGAACTTAGTAAAGTATTATAGATGTTGATTTATAATGATGGATACTTGAAAAATACATGTTATAATACAATACCATGTTACTTCAGTAAAAGAAAATTGCAAAAAAAAAAGTAAAAACAACTTTCTGCCATATCCTAGAACTGCAGGTGAATGTGTTTTCTAATACTTTGGAGTCATACATTTTCATTAACCACAGTGATCTTACAACTGAGGCTTAGCTATAGGCCATGTTAAGGTACATGAAGCAGAATATAAAGTAGCCAGAGTTTATTGTTACTTGATATTGCAAAATTAAGGCTAACTGATTTTTCTTCATCTAACACATATGGTCTATTGGAAAGATACTTCGAGGTCAAATCTTTCAGATAATAAGATATTTTTAGATCAAACTGAAATTCAAGCTATTATCAACATAGAAATGAAGCTGTCTGGGAAATGCCTGCATTTGTGAGAATCTGCTAGTGTTTCTAGTGGTCAGTTTGGCAGACTAAGAGTGACTATAACTGAGTATGATATAACAAATATATTCAAAGTTACAGCAGAAGCAAATAAACAGAGAAAGAAGTCTACAGTCACTACTTATTTGAACTTCCTATTGATTCCCATATGATAACCTGCTCATCACCTGTCTTTTGTTGAAAATTTAATTAATTTTATTATTGTCTACATTATACCCTCTAATTCTTTTCAGTGGTGCAGACATTTGAAAATGGCTCTGCTACTATGTATGATAAAGTATTTTTCACCTTGTAAGTAGGCTAACAATGTCTCTCATGAATTCTAATCTGTGTGGTAGGTATTGTCAGAGAGATGCAGTCACTTGCCCAGGTCACTCTGCTGATTTCCTCAGAGAGATGTAAATGCAAGTCTGAGTCCAGAAGCCAAGCATCTTTGTCCATTTTTCATAATTTTGGACATTTGTATCTACTTTTTAAATAATTTCTTTTAAAAAAAATTTCTAGCCATCCTTCTTTATACCTCTGTCTAAATCTTGAACAAATTTCTTTCAAGTGATTTTGATTTTAATCTATTGTTAAGTTTTCACTCTAGAGAGCTATTTCTACAGTAAAAATTAGTTAAATGTGCTATAGCTGTCATAGTTATTTGTCTTATTTCAAATATCAATCATTCAAATGAAATTTTCCTACCTACTATTGCTCAGTTACTCAGTGATTGCTGATTTTATTTTACTAAAAACATTTTTAAAGGAAAGGTGCAGGCAGAAATGAAGATGAGCAGATGCAGGCAGGTAGGCAGAGAGAGGAAGAACATTTTATCAATTTTATTTACTTCATCTTGATTGTTCCCATGGGTCCCCAAATGTAAACCTGGGAACTTGGGATATATGTGGACTGTGCCCAACACCTACTTTTCCAGAGCACACCATATTTTATTTTATTTTATTTTTAAGGAAAGGTGCAGGGAAGAGTGAAGGCAAGTAGGCAGATAGGCAGAATGAAGAGGAAGAAGCATTTATTTTATTTAGTTGTGCATCTTGGTTGTTTCCCCATCTGTCCTCATCCTGGGTTGAGAACCTGGGTCCTTGGGATGTATGTGGACTACACTAGACAGAGGCTGGGAAATTAGATACTAAGCCACCAGGGCACACCTGCTGACTTTATTTTTTCAAAATAGTTTTCCTTATCTAAATGTATATTATTTACTTGCTTGCATACTATCTGTCTTCACCTATAGAAATATAAGCTACCTTAGCATGAACCTCATCTACTTACTACATTTTTCCCCTTGCATTTATGTGCTGGGTATGGAATAAGCTCACTAGATTCCAGATGAAGGAGTAATAACCAGATATTTAGCATTGAGCTAGCAGTTAGCACTCTCACACTTGATGGTATGTAATTCTCCTGGTAAGAAATCAGTATATTTTCACTTCTAGTCACTACTTTTCTATAGAGTTTTCAAAAGGGTTTTCTGTTGTAATTAAGCTGAAAAAAGTATTGCCATTTATATGCTTCCTTTCTTCTGAAAGTTATATAAATGAGAGAAAAACTGAAAATTTCATTTTCTTTATTACATCTGAGAAGTTTATCCTTTGAGGTCTTTGAAACTATTTTTCTAAGTGTATTCACAAGATAACACATCTTGTTTAATTATTAATTTCAGACATTTAGTGTTAGAGAAAAGTGAATATTAACAAGGAAGCCAGAAACCAAAAATTATCTACAAAGTTTTTCTTTTTCTAGAAACATTCACACAGTGCTGGGTTACACATGACTTTTTATCATTTCTTCTAAATCAAGCATGTTTCTTTTTCATTTTCTATTGTTAAGTGAGTAGTTGTAGATTATTCAATAAATATGACTCTGACTACACAGTTAAAAGATCAGTCACTTTTAAATGCCCTGTTATGGTAAATGGAGGAAAAGATTGATCTTAAATATCACAGACAATAAACTATTACATGTGGAATGAATTATGTTTTATACATGATTAATGATAATAAACATTCAATGAGTTAAAAACAGAAAGCAAGAATATAATACATAGCAGATTACATCGCAAACTGTAATGGGAATTTCTCCTAGTTAGAAACAGTACTGAAGTACAAATTAACCTCTTGGTCAATTTTGTTTTCAATGCTTTAAAATTGATAGTGACTGTAGACCATACACTATGTATTTTAATATGTTCGCAGGAAAAATTATAACCTGATTTTATTTGAGCATTAAAATGATTCAATAATTTTTTAATTCATAGCAATGCTACTTAAAGGCAGGTTTAGTTGTTTCACATTACACCAATGAAGAAAGCGGGATTTGGAGAGATTATATAATCTACCCCAAAATGAATAACAGATAAGTAGACTTAGGCCTTGAATTCTGAATCCTACTTTACTAACAAAATCAAATAGAAATAGAGGACAAATTCTTAAATCAGAATTTAAATAAAAGTAAAATCAAATTCATTGCCGTCTCTATTTCTTTTTCTTTAAAGTAAAGGTGAAGGAAGGAACGAAGGTGAGTAGGTAGGCAGGCAGGAAAGAGAGGAGGAAGAAGCATTTTATTTTATTTTTATTTAGTTGTTTACACTGGTTGTTGTCCCCCAGACCTGGAAATCAGACCCAGAGTTATGTGCTGGCAGTTCTTCACAGGTGTTTGACCTACCTGCTACTCTACCAAGGAGCACCCAAAGACTGTCTCCATTAGAGGTTTAATTGCAGGTAACCTAATCCACTCTAGTTAATTCATGAAAATATATTTATTTCAGGATATCAATTAGCTTACAGAATTACGTTGAAGGTCAAAGTACAGCCTGAATGACTCCAACCTACCAATACAGAAACATATCAAAAGATCATTTCATGAAAATTTACCTCTTGCTGCTGTCTGCATCTCAGTTCTTACGAGACCAGCGGCTTTAGTGTTGCACAAGTACCATCCTTCCAAAACTTTGCTTGCTTCTTCAGTCTTTACTCTCACACTACACTTCTGATTAGATAAAAGCTTGTATGCTGTGACAGTTTCTGAATGAATTTATTCAGGGCTGTATCTACAATAGTGCTGCAGCATAACATACTACCTCAAAACAGTGGCTTTAAACAATATTCACCCTTTTTGTTTTTCATTCTCACATATCTTCAGGGTAACCGAGAGTAGTTGCTATAGGGGGCTGGGTTGGATAGTTATGCTTCATCCTATAGATCTGGCTGGACTTGGATTTTAAATGTGGGTTAAATTCTCTTTGGATTTAATTTTATTCATCTGGGGGTCCACCTGAGGGGACATCAGCTTTTGAAGGGAAGCACTGTTCATGGGGATGATGGAAAGAAGGAAAGCAAGAAGAAACAAATATTGTCTCTGGCCTATGGCCAGAATTGGCAAATCCTCACTCCTGTTACATTTACTTGGTTTATGTGACTCAAAATTCAAGTACAAAGTCAAAATGTAGTGCCTTCACTTTTAGTGGGAGTGACTGTAAAGTCACATAGCAAATGGAGCAGATAAAGAGAAGGATGAAGAACCGAGATCGATACATTCATTACAACAGGAAATACTGTTTTGGGTTCCTGTCTATGATTAAAAAAAAAGAGGCAGCATTGAAGAACTGTGAAAACCATTTTCAATTCATTTCAGTTTGTGACAAATACAAGGAAGTGTTTAATGTAAAGAAAAATCAATACATTTATATTCACAATTTGTGCAAGCATAAATGATAAAAATGAAATATTCTGCATCACGATTGTAATTTATTCAAAACAATCATCTCTTGCCTAAATGATATGTTTATACTAGACAACATCATAGATATAAAGTATACATAAAGCAATCTTACCAATTGTTGCATCTTAATTAGATAGACACAAGGTATGTATACAATCTACAAAGAGATTTAAAACTGGAAGAAGTGTATGTTTTTGTGCCTTTTAAAAATATTTATCAGTAATGTAGCAGACATTGGCTATATGATGAGATTAAGGAGAAAACACTGATTTAATTCTGTGTGTGCATTGTAATGAATGTGTGTAAGAACAGAGAAGAGACATAGGTAGGCTCTAAGACACAAGTAGAATACAAGTAAAGCGGATACATTTCCTATATAAACTATATAACATAATTACAAGTCTGAGAAATCAATAAATTGTTTAATTTGTAAACTTAAATTCCCAGGAGATACAAATAGAATACAGGTAAAATGGATACATTTCTTACAGAAATTATAGAATAAAGCTATGAACCTGAGGAATGAATCGATTACTCAATTTGTAAACTTAAATTCCCGGGAAGACTCAATCTGTGAATTCCTCAAGGCGTTCTAGGTTATTTGGTCCTCTGGCAGCAGTGTGAGCTCTGCTCAGTCACCGGGGCCCTGGCCGTGGTTCAAGATGCACTGCAAACCCACTTATTTTCCAAGACCGGTCAGGACTTTGTCAGACTCCCTGAGCAATGATGTATAATCTTAGATAGGTGAAGTTTCCTCTTCCACGACAATACCATTATATATGGAAAGAAGATAAATACTTCTTTTGCTTCCTAATATTTCCTGACACTCAAGTGGGTCTTCGTTTTAAAGATTGGAGATGTTAGACCTTTGCTTTAATAGCTATCATCATTCTATGCCAAGAGAAAAATCAACCTATGACTACAGAGCAGTGTAAAGTAGTATAGTTAAACCAATTAGAAAAGGCCACTATATCACAAAAATGATAAAACTGAAAAAAAGATAAATAGATAAATTATCTGATACGTGATTTAAGTCCAAAGTCGTAAAGTGCTAGCAAAGAAGTTTTAATTTTAATTTGATTTCGCCAGGAATAAGTGAGCCCTATTTTTAATTGTTGTAATATATCTTACTTGTGGCTATGCTTATTTTATGATTATTTTAAATCATTTTAAATATTTTGAGTACTATAAAATATTTTATGTTGTTGTGAGGAGCTTAGTCTACCTTAACTGCCTTTAATATTCAAGTGGTTAAAATTCTCCCTAATAGCAGAAAATACCCCTAATTTTACAATGAATAATAGTGGAGGAAAAGGAATGCTTTAAAGAAAATTGCATTGTTAAAGGATACAGCACTGTGCAGGATACCATTTCATAAAGATGACTCTCCAATTATCAGATCCTTCAATTGATTATTCAACTTCTGCTTTTTGTTGCTAATTTTATTTTTCTAATACACATTACAAAAATATGTATTATAATTAAAAGCTTAGAATGTAGTTATCTATGTGTTATTGAAATAATTTCAGGTGCCATCAAGAGCACACACAACACACTTGTTCAGGTAAGCAGGGGCGTCCTTGAACAATGTTTAGCAGGGAAGAGAATTTGAATCAACTTTTACTAGGCTGCTTGACAGATACATGAGGAATGGGATTTTTCCTACATTTTTTTCCAAAACCTCCTGACTCTTACTTTTTTTTAACATAACCTCACCCACTTCAATATCCCTTTACCAGAGTGGTAGTTTTGTTAGAACTGATACCTAAGTTGACACATTACCACCCAAGGTCCATAGATTACATTAGGCTTCCCTTGATGTTGTACATCTGTGGGTTTTGACGAAGGTTTTTTCATGACTTAATAGTTTATTTCTTTTTACTGCTAAGTAAAGTCACGTTGTCCAGATGCACACAGTTATTTACTCAGTCACCTACTTGGTTGCTTCCAAGTTTTTGCAATTAAGAATAAAATACCTGTAAGCATCATTATATAGGATTTTCTGCTGACCTAACTCTCAATTTCTGAAATACCAAGGAGTGCAGTGGCTGGACTGTATGGCATTGATATGTTTAGTTCATAATAAACTGTCAAATTGTCTTCCAGAGTAGTTGGACCATTTTTAAATTTCACCATCAATATACAAAAGTTCCTATTGGTCCATATCTTTGTGAGCCTTGTGCTGTCAGTGTTTTGGATTTGACCATTATATAGCTGTGTAGTCGTGTCTTGTTTTAATGTTTAATTCCCTGATAACATCGGGAATATGCTTGCTTGCCATTGTTTTTTTTTTGGTGAAGTGCTTATTCAGGTCATTTGTCCATTTTTAATTAATTTGTTTTTGTTTTCTTATTGCTGCTTTTAAAGCGTTCTTTATATATTTTGGATAATAGGCTTTCTCAGAGATGTCCTTTACAAGTATTCTCTCAAGTCTACGACTTGTCTTTTCATTTTCTTGACAATGTCTTTTGCAAAGCAGAATTTTTTAATTTTAGTAAAATCAAATTAATTGATTCTTTCCTTCTTTGATCATATTTTTGATACTGTATCTAAGTAGTCATTGATATACTGAAGGTCATCTAGATTTTTCTCTTATGCTATTTTCCAGGAGCTATTTTGTTTTGTGTTTTATATTTAGGTCTAAGATAAATTTTTGGTTAAATTTCAGGAAGAGTATAGCCTATAGTGTGATTTTTTTGTATGTGGATATCATATTCCTTCAATATTGCTTCCTGAAAAGACTATCTCTATTGTATTATCTTTGTTCCTTTATCAAAGATCAATTAGAAATATATCTATATATACATATATTACATATATATGTCTCTTTATAAAGCTATTTGATTTCCCAGTGTGTGTGTGTGTGTGTGTGTGTGTGTGTATGTTTATCCTATACTATAATTTTGTCTAAAGCAATTTATTAATTAAATGTGATACAGATATTAAGTGAGCACATGCTGTTGGAAAAATGGTGCTGAGAGACTTGCTACAAACCTTCAATTCATAAAAATGCAATATCTGGGAGACAATAAAGTGAAACACAATAGAATAAAATATGCCTACATTTCTTTTGTATCTTCAGCCTTAATGAAGTTGTTTGTTCTAACAGTTTTTGGTGGAGTCTTTAGGGTTTTCCATATATATTATATGCAAATAGTGACAATTTTACTTTTTTATTTCCAATTTAGATGCCTTTTATTTATTTCTCTGGCCTTATTTGTTCTGACTAGGATTTCCAATATTACGTGGAATAAAAGTGATGGTTGCAGTCCTTCTTTTCTTGTTCTCGATCTGAGAGAAAGAGCTTTCAGCAGTTCGCTGTTGAATATGCTATCTCCTATGGGTTTGTCAGAGATATTTTTTAAGTTGAAGTATATTTTCGAAAAACCCACTATGTTTAGAGTTTATATTGTAAATGGGCTTTGAATTTGGTCAAATATTTTCTCTGCATCTATTGTGATAAGATTTTTATCCTTTATTTTGTTAATATGGTGTAGCACAATGATTTGTAGATGTTGAATCATTCTTGAATCCTTGAAATAAATCCCACTTGATCATGGTGTATGATTCTTTTAAGGTATTGTTGAATTTGGTTTTCTAATATTTTGTTGAGAATTTTGTTCATCAGTAATATTCACCTGAACTTTTCTTGTTGTGTCTTTGTCTGGTTTTGATATCAGGATACTGCTGGGCTCATAAAAAAGTTTGGCTGTGTTCTCCCTTCAATTTTTAGATTAGTTTAAGAAGGATTTTTATTAATTCCTCTTTTAACATTTAGTAGAATTCACCAGTGAAGCCATCTGGTACTGAGTGCTTTTTGTTGGGAGGGTTTTGATTGCTGACAGACAGATTTGTCCTTTTCTGATGTATGAGTGCTAATGTATTCCATTATGGTAGTGGACTCAGATATTATTCCTTATATTTTTATCAGTTTTTGCCTGAATTATTTTGAATTTGCTAGTAGAATGTACATTAATATTTGTTTTTATTTTCTCAGAGAATTAACCCTTTTATCATTATGTAATGCCTTTATTATGATATTTTTTTCTGTTAAATTCATGTGAAGATGAGTAATACTCTGACATGGTTATCCTCCTCTTGACTAAAGCATGACGATAGGTTTTTCAATATACACTGTGGCCTAGTAGAGCCCATGATGGTAAATATCAGAAAAGTCTGGGTACTCCCATATGATTTACTCTTCCTGGAATTATTACTATTGAGTTGTTCACACTGAATGTCCAGTAATTACTCAATTGCAGATTTAGGTTTTTGCACCCCAAGACTGGCTTCCAAACAATATTCTGCTTATGGGTTTCTATCTCTGTATCTGCCTCTCTGTATCTCCTACATGGGAATAGCAATTTACCCTAAGACTTCACTTCTTTAATGGATCAAAGAAAGTTGTTGATTTTTCAGTTTATACAGTTATTTGGAGTCACCACTTCCAAGAGCCTTACATCTGAACCAGAAACCAGAAAACTTGACTTTAGTGATACTTTCAAAGGCTAATGTATTTAATTTTAACTGGAAAAAAGAGCTCAAAGTAGGATCTTATATCAATTCTGTCAAATATATTTTTCCTGTCACAAATTACTTGAGCAGACCAATCAGAGTGAGGTTTGGAAACCATTGGGTGTTTTTACAGGATCTATAGGATTTAGTAGCCACAGATAATCTAAACTTCTCTAAGAATTATGTAATGTAATCAGTTCCAGTAACTATGGCTATAGATGGGAGGACTTTTTATTCTGGTCTTGGCATGCCCTGGCAACTTGGTGGTTTAGTTCAATGGGCACAGTCCACGTACATCCCAAGACTCCTGGTTCAAGAACCTGGGTCTGGGGAAATAACCAAAATAAACAACTAGATAAAATAGTTCCTCCTTTTATGGCTGCCTGCCTGCCTACTTACCTTCATTCCTGCCTGTATCTTTCCTTAAAAAAAACAAAAACAAAGAAACAAACAAAAAACCAATTACATTAGTTTCAAATACATTAAAATAGATTTTATGTTGAAAATATTTTAACATTTTAAAGAGAAATAGCAGCAACATTCTCTTTGAAACAAGCAGTTTTTGACACACACTGGTGGAGTAGTGCTTAGGTCTGTCACCTCCCACCGAGCATAGCTCACTTACATCCATAGGACCTAGATTCACGTTCTGGGGCTGAGGAGAAAACCAAGATGAACAACTAATGGAAATAAAATAAAATGCTTCTTCCTCTTCTCCCTTCCTGGCTGCTTGCCTACCTGCCTTTGCCTTCATTCCTGCCTGCACCTTGCCTTAAAAAAAAAAAAAGGCAGTGTAGGGGAAATGTAAGACATTTTATTTTATTTTTCTCTCTCCCAATAGGATGGCACTATGAATCTTTTTCAGGCCTAAATTAATTCAAAAATAATATTCATAGCTCATGAACATATTTTTTATGATAGGAAGTTTATAAAACATACTTCAATAAGATTTTGAAAGCTATGGGCAGACATGCTTTTCAGACAATGCTTTTCAGGTCCATAGATTTTAATTGATATACTATCTATCACGCAGAAAATTTCTAAAATAATTTGCATCCAATTATTACAGGAACATTCTCCTAGGTATGTCTCTAAAGGTCACTTTATTTTAGATTTTACTTAGATTTCTAGTAAAATCAAGACAGAAGTAAGTAATATTTGCTTTCAAAGATCTCTAACAATATTCAAATAATATTTTTTAGCCTCCTGAAATATGACTTTATAGATCTTAGCAATCCTTCCTATTAAGAAAGTTAACCCAAGGCCTAAGCTAAACCATTGCTATAATAGTGATAAAATTACTCCAAAGATAGAGAGTGGCTGTCCTTGGGGACAATGTAAGAAATTTGACAGCCTAAGATGATTTGATGTTTTTATCTTTTAAAAATTCATTTATTAATTTTTTTAGGCAACAGCTTTGAGAAGTCATACCATCTTTGGCTCAAATTTTGACTCATTTTCCTACTAATGTAAACTGAATGTGAACTAATGTTTCAGAACTTTAACACTTGTAAAGTGGGGATAATAATTCCAGATTTAAAAGATCCCTGTGAGGATATAAGACAAAACATTTATGAACTGGCTAAGATGGTATCTAGAACATATTAAGCCCTCTTAAAGGCAGTAGTTTTTGTAGTTGAAATACTTAAATATTATTTGGTTAATTCATTTGACCATTAAATATTTGGCAAATATTTATTATTCATACCAATGTTGTAGCCACTCTGTTAACTGTTTATTATTACCCTGTGATGCTAATTAGGTTAAATTAATAAATTAATTTATTTTAAATTAATTTATCAATTTTATCAAATATTGCTCCTGGTTATATACTAATATCTGGCTACTCTCCAACCCCAGAATAATATATTCTTAAAATCAGGAATATTTCAATTTATGTTCACAAACTTATTTTCTTTGGTGGACCTATGATAGGTGCCTAATTCAGAGCTGTGGCTTCTCTGTTATCATTAACACTATATTTCCCCCTTCTTTTTCATTATATGATACATTTTATCAGTTTCTTTTTGTAGAAAAACTTCTTGAACTCAGACTGACTTACTTAGTTTACAGTCTCAGCATTTCTACTTATTTACCCAGAAACTTGATTATGCAGCCTCCTTAAGACTTGGTTTCCTCAGCTTTTCTTGACATAATACCACTTTTAGTGAATGGCAGCTAAGATAATGTTACCTAGTTTAGGATCTGATGCTGAGTTGACTCTCAGTATATGGTTTATTATTATTCAAAAAGTAGCTTAAAATCAGACCCATGTTTTAATCAGTAGGTGTCATTTCTTCCGTACTTTAAATTTTTCATAAGAATCTTATTGGGATTCTCATAATTTTTAAAAATCATTTTTCATTAGAGAAATTATCATGAGAAAAGCAACATAACACGTAATCTTAGTATTCTTTGCCAGATAAAGACCTTATGAAAAACCACTGAGAAAAATATTTAATGGAAATCAGGTGTAAAAAGTTTAATTAGAAAAATTCATGCCTTATCCATGGGCTAATGTAAACTATGGCAAGCTGCTTAATTGTTGATTCTGGGGATATTTTTACATTGTCAACATTCTATTTAGTAATCTTGAGGGAAATAGCATCAAAAGCAGACAAAGAAAAATGTTTCACTTTCCTGCAGCTGATTCTAGTGATTGCCTGACGTTTAGTTACATTTGGGCATCTGTCTCAGGAACTCCCATTGTCTGCAACCATATGCAAACTGAAGTGTGCATTGGGGTATAGACACGAGGACAAAATTTGCACTTGGATATGCCATCCAACAGCAGCAGGAGAAGCTGGACAAGCCTGGATACTTCATACAGTTCATTTAATGAACTGTTACTTTATTATTTTGTAAAGCTCCTATAATGCACATTTATGATATAAAAAGTGCCTTGCATACTGCTTCATCGGAAGGGGACCTAATTTAGATTAACCTGTGACTTCAACAGCAGGTGGTAGAATGAACCAACTGCTTCAATTACTGCTTTTGCACATGACTTTCATGTGTTGCTAAGATTATCAGAGGAACCTGATTACATCCCTTAGACACTATTGTTGGCAGGATGATTAAGCTGTTATTTTTTTTTTTATTTTTTTTATTTTTTAAGAATGGAAACCTTAAAAGCTTTTTGGCATGAGGCAAAAGCACCGTGTATAGAGATCAGTAAGATAGTGTGTATCATTGCCCTGTAGCTTATCTCCACATATACAGCTCCCTGGTGGATCCCTATGATAAACATTATTGGAACAATTAGCTGCTGCTGACACAGAATCCAGACACAATAGCCATGCCAGCAGCACAGAGCCAAAAATTATGAAGCCAGAAACCATAAAAAGCAACACCAAGCTAGTCTCCCCATTCAACTGCTGTCATAAAACCCTCCCAGTGCTATGTTTGCATAGCTGGCTTCACCGATATGGCACTGTTAACACAAAAGAAGAAGCTGCAGCACTTGTCTTTGTTTAGCTGAAATTACAAGTCATTGAATTAGTATGTCATCTTTATTGTGCTGTCATGCAGCGGAGGTGAGGAAGGCTCTGTAATGGATGGGAGAGTTTGATGGCCTGAAAGACAGGCTCACAGATGGTTGTCGATATAAAACAGTTTTTCCCCCCTTTAAAAAAAAAAGGATGAAAAGAAGCAGGGGGAAGCAAAAAGCCTGCTTGGAATGAATCTTCTTAATTGTGAATCATACTAATACCAGTCTCATATAGAAGAACTTTGGTTGTCTTGTGTGTATGACATAGAATGCAGACAATCCAGAGGAATGCATTTATGGTTTAAATAAGTGATGCAGCATATTAGCTTCTTAGAAAGCTGGTGTTGTTCTGGGTCTGGGAAAGTTTTTCTTATATTTCTAAACAATTGTGAATGATTAGAAAATGTGAATATGAAGAGTGGGCAGGGTTATATGAAGTTCAAAAATAAAAAGTGGAAATATTGATCTTTCCTCTTGCAAGAAATGTAGAATTCTGCCCTTGCATGATTAAGTTAGATCATATAATAATAAAAGAGAGTTTGGGTTGACTGGGCTTAAAATATATTTCATTTAGTAATTTCTTGCTTTTTCTGTATTATTTCAGTTTTATTCCTTGGACTAAATTGTTCCTTAGACAATTCTGTTAGATATACATATTTAAAATTGTGAAATAACTAATCATTATTTAGAAGTTTGACCCAATCTGAAAAAATTGCTCTGTATCTAATTCCTTAACATTCTAATTCTAATTCTTCAAAAGAGAAATCACTCTTTCCACCAGTATTTTTCTGTGTCTATTAGCAACACTATTACATTTATTTACTTCTATTTAATGATTATATTATTTTTATTTGACAGTTGTGATGTTTAATTTTACCTTTTGTTTAGAAAAGTATCCTTTTTGGAAAATGTCATTAGCCTATGTATAACTATGTATATGTATGTTTGTAGGAGTCAGAGGTCTGACAAAGATTATGGATTAATAGTTCATCAGATCTGAATTTGAATCTTGTCTTTGCCACTTGTTGGCTGTGTTCCCTAGAACAAATTATACACCCTCTTGGCAGCTGACTTTCTGATGTGTTCATATGCGTGCGACTAGAGGGGCAATGACTGAGCATGCAGACAACAAGCATCAGGTCCTGGGGCAGCAGGTGACTGTGTCAGAGTTTGGAAGTAAGTTTTCACGGCTGCAAAGCAACAAGTTGCACCTCACTCTTCTAGAATAAAAATGTTACTACTGCAAAGAGTAGAATCAACAGCCCCAGACCCTGGAATAGAAGCCTAATATGGGGATTTGGATGCAGAAATATACAAGATCAGAGCAGAACTGGCAGAATGACAGCTTAGCATCTCTCAAATGTAAGGAGAGATGCTTCCTTAAGTCTTCCCAGGTAGCACAAATTCATGCGCCTAAAGACTGGGTAGAGGATTAGGACGCCCCAGCTTCTGTTAGAGGTAACTTTTATGTCCAGAAAACATCAAATCATTAGATCATTTATAATATAATATGAATGAATCAGCTAAGTAAAGATATTAAAAGGGGTGAATAAAGTGCAAGAAAAATGAAAACTTAAGAATTCAGATTTCTCCTTTATAGAGGAAAGGATACAGTCAGGGCAACCAGGGATGAGGTGCTTAGTCTTGTAAATGAAACAATATTTTTTGTTACCCAAATTGGAAAGATCTTCCTCGGCAGCCTCAACAGAGCTCTAGATATCATGCCTCCAGGTCCTGTTTAGCAAGGACCGTTTCATTCAGATGTACTGGCAAAATCAGCTTCGAATGTGGTATGAGAGAGTTTGCTGGTAGCTCCTGTTATTTCCCGTATTCAAATATCTCCAGCTATTCCATAATTTATCAAATTCTTCTGTGAAATGAGTAGACTTTTGATCAACATTAGGCATCCATGAAACCTATAAAATAATATGTGCAGAAAGACTCATTTATTAATTCATAACTTGCAAATATATTGAGATAATATGTATGAAAGACATGATAAATCTGAAGATGCCTGCCAATGTCCATGATAATTATTGCTGTCTCATTTGATCTATACAAGAGAATGAATGAGGATTAGATGTTAGTTCATGATGACTTAAATTTACATAAGATGTGAACACAAGATCAGACCAGTATTTGTAAATTGGTGTGGACGAGAGTTCTGATAAAGGAAAAGGACACCTGAGGTAGATGGAAATGGGGTAAATATGGAATGCAGAGATGAGGCCGAGGTAACATGAATTACTGTTTTCCAGCTTCAACCATAGCGAAAAGACCAAATTACCTGTTGTCTATAGGTATCTAATGCATTTTATTATGTACCTTTTTTCTCTCTTCTTTGATTTCATCCTTCCCATACATTTTTAATTCATTTCCAGGATGAGGATAAGAATAAAACCAATGAACAAGAACCTACATTTATTCATTATATTCAAAAGGGAATAATTTTTAAATGTCACACATACACATATTTGTATTCTGCTGTTCTAGAGCTATCCTAGACTACTGTTCCAATGTTTAGGTCATGGGGTCATGTATTTTGTAATACAAGCTGATTTCAACTGAAATATCTGATTTTTTTCTTTGGCCTGTAACTTGTTCTTTTTGAATAAATGTCACTTACTGTGTTTAAACTGCCTTTTGGTTCTCTGTTCTTTCTTTTTTTTCTAGGCTCTGTATTTTGCTTAAGCTATGTAATTAAATGAGAATTGGATGATAATTTGAAATGATCACAATGTTATAACCTTGTCAAAATCAACTGAAATATATTTAGCAAGTATTTTAAATAAGCAATGCTACATAGGTAATTTCATCATTTCTCACTGTTATTTTTATCTACCAAATGTATAAACAGTTACTGAATGCATCCTAATCCATTGTAAAATTGAATTCAGTTTTCCAGCTTGATTTGTGTATAGGTTCCCCTGAGTCTAGCTTTTCCTTTTTTTATTCTGTTTTCTCCCTCTTCATACTATTGTCTCCTGTGGATTCTTTTTTCTGTGTCAGGTAGACATGCTTGCATGTCTCACCCAGAGAAGTCTCTCTCAAGGCTAACTTTCATCACTGAGTATTGGATTAATAATAGTCGCTTAAAGCTCAAATTTTTCTAAGTCTGCAGTCACTTATTTTACAATCCTTTCATGTAAACTATGAGTACAATTTTCTTCCAAACTAATATATTGGACTTGAAAATTGCTTTGTATTTGGGAAATTTACCAGCATTGTTTCCTTAGAATAGCTTCCCAAATCCTTTTCTAATCTCTCAGACTCAATATGCACACCTACTCCATCTATTCCAATCCAGGTACTCCTTATGCTTCAAGCCATTCAGTCTACACTTTTCGGAGACCCTATTTATGCCTAATTTTTCAACCATTTGCCACATTCATTCAATAGAATACAATATCAGTAACTTCTCCCCACTGCTTTCTATCATACTCTTTTCTGAATGGGGACATCAGATTTCTTGCATCCATACTAAAAATTAGTCTACTGAGAAGCTCCTTCACTTTTAATTTCTCATTCTCCACTGCTTTATATTAATCTTTCTATACCTCTTTAATGTCAGTTCTTTTCAAAGCTTTCATTGACTCTTTGTCCCTGACAAGTCAGGGTGTGCACTTTAACCTGGCACCCGGGGTCTTCTGGGTTACGACAAATTTTGTCCCTTGTAAATACCTTGAACGGAGCCTGCATTTCCACAAGTCTATCTAACTTTCATAAAATCATCCTCACCCAGTAAAATTCATTTTACATGCCATCTCCTCTTCTGATTCTCCCAGACTGATGTCCTTTCTTGGATTAAAGTTACCCCTCCCCTTGCATTGTCTCCTTCATGGTCCTAATCACATTATGGATACCTGGAAACTTTCTTTTCCCACCATCTTTGCTCCCATTCAATTTCAAGCTGCATCTGGGCCAGACTTGGTCTAATTATCTTTACATTTCCAAAACATGTCTCTGCAGTTACTATCTCCCATACTCAATGACAATTTTTGAAAGGATTGCTGAAGTGGATGGCTCCTTTATGTTTGTTTTAGCAGATGCTTCCCCAAATACAGTATAGAATTACAATGAATCCGAAATAAAGGATCTTGGTCAGTTGAATTAAATGGTGGATTGTGTAACTTTTCAAGATGATGAAATGAATGAATTCTTAGAATCCTGGTTTGATTATTAGCATTTGTAGTGTATGTGCTATTCTTTGGGTTTGCATTTTTTGAACCTGTGATTATCTTTGTGAGGATAGTATAAATAGTGTAAAATGACAGTGCAAATAAACTTCCCAATTAGCAGGCTTTTCAATAGCCATTCACTCTGGTATAATTCTTGCATTACTAAGATAGCTCACATTTTTACATTGATAGAATTGGAAAAAAATTGTTAATGGCTTTGACATCGAGAAGATCTGCGTTTTATGTGACTCATCTTTAGTTGAGGGCAAAGGGCACAAGGACTAACTCTCTAGATGGAAGTGGTGCTCAAAAATACCTTTGTTTATCAAGCTGTGATCCAACCTTTCAGATTCCCTGAAGAACAGGGAGGGGCAGGGGTATTCACAGCACTGCAAAGGCCTAATTCACCCCCTGACTTGACTTCAAGCTCAGCTAAACTTAGAAATGCAATTGGTTTATTTTGTATAAATAAGCAGGAATGCTGGAAGAAACTAAATATCTTCATAAAACAAAACATTATGATACCAGAAACCCTTAGGAATAGCACTAATGCTTTTAAATGAAGGTTTTATTTGTCTCAGAGCTGCAAAAAGGAGTCACTAATGAGATGTCATTTAAATTCTAACACCTGTTTAATGGCAGTTTTTCTCTATCCCCAAAGAGTAACTGTTTATGAATGTTTGCAGTTTTCCAAGTGTATCTACAAGAATTGTTTTTTTCATAAACAATGTGATGCCTTTTTCCTCGTACGCTACAGTCACATTACAACATATGATGGAAATTGTTGGTTGTGGCATTTTTATATTAGATAGGCTATTCAAAGATAGTATTTTTTTTTCATATACTGAAACTTGCAATTTTATAATTCACATAGTAAATATTTTATCAGAAACTTCATGTTTTACAGATTTATGAGTACACATGTATATAAAAAAAATAAAAAATCTACTTATACCTGTTACCTAAATTTAAATAACACAAAAAGACTGCTGAAGAATGTTTGCCCCTATATTCCCTTTTATGAAAAGAAAATATATTTGCTGGTGAACATACCTACACATAGATTCTTAAGATTTGCAAATAAGGAATGATTGTTGGCTTTTTTCTCAGATGATAAATAACTGAAAAAGTCAGAAATGGTACTGTAACTTTTCTTGTGATTTTGTTTTCTTATAAATTTCTTATTCATGAGAAAAGCCTGTATTAACTATGTTGTGACTTTCTTCTATTATTTTTCTAGAAACTGAGAGTGATGAGTTAGAGGCACTATATAGATGAATATATGAAAAATGATTTACTAGTGGAGGTGTTTTTAGGATCTGACCCACTTTAATACAGTATTTTATATTGGTTACTATAATGTTTAACATCCTTTAATAAAACTATTTGTCCTCTAGCAAAATAAATGATATATAAATTTATTTTAAAGGAATCACCTCTATCTTGAGAAATTCAAGTATAATTAATGTTTTGGAGTTGCACAGACCTTAGACCACAGATTTTTACCAAAATGATTGCATGAAAGCTCAAACATTCTGGCTCGTAGGGATGCTGCAGAGAACTTTTCTTTAAAGGAGTGTATATCTTTTAATTAATAATAAGAGCCATAGTTTTTCTTGTTAACATGCTGAATGTGTGACAAAGCAATCTTTCTTCATGTCAGGAAAACAGGAGCTCTTCTTGACAGGTGAGACTAGGGCCTATGGACTAAACCTTCCGAAGAACTCTGGATTTATACTGAGTGTACCAGGCTTACTGCAAAAGAGAATGACAAAGTCATAAAATGCTCGAAGTGTGGACTTGAGTAGTTCTATAAAACATAAATGTTCTGCATATTAAAGGAGGAAAGAAGAAAATTGTTGCAAATGTGATTGGATTTCCCATTATGCTGAAAACTATTCTAAATTTCTTCCTCGTGATCATTATTCCTTAGATTTCTTCGTATCAAATCATTTCTTATCCTCCCTTCTCGTGATTCCCCCTCCATGAGATTCTTAACCAATTTAAGGTGCTCTTTTGAGTGAACAGAAGAAATGGATGTTTTTCAGACATTAGAATGCTTTTTTGTCTCTCTCTCTCCTCTTGTGTGTGTACTCAAACTCATGACACTCACACATGTACATACAAAACATTAAATAATTGAAGCACATCTATCCCTACTGGCTTATACACCTTTTATTTATAAGTAGGATCTCAGTGCTTAATCGGTGTGCTCTCTAATTACCTACGGGATTTATTCACAGTAGGTTAACGTATACCTTTCACTGAGCCGAGGGAAATAAGCATTTTTTTTCTATGCAGTTCCTTCCTGACTTATGAAAGCCAAATATCCATTCTGTATGGAGAGATGAATCAGCAATCCATATAATATCTATTCATCATACATATTTCACAAGGAGGATATTGTGGTGACTGCAAAGTTCTTACAAAAATAATATGGAAATCCGGAACTTGATGTGGAGTGTCAGAGAGCCTCATACTATTATTTACCTTATCAGCTTTTGCTTTCTGAAATCAATGGAAGGGCATCAAGTTCAGCTAATCCATATTTCTGAGTATGAAATTGAATTTATAGTCTGTAGTATGTTGACTACCGCTCGCATTTAAGGCATAATTGATTTTTATTGAAAAGCCAGCAGGCACATCAAAAATTTCCACAAACCACAAGGATGTTAAATTTACCCTGTTTAGATAATAGTGTGGCTTTATTTATCCTTTAAAATGAAGCTTTTATATTTATATCAGCAAATGCTATGGAAGTGTGACTGATACCTTATGAAACCATCAATCCATGGTTCTGTAGAACTGCACTGCACAGAAATAAGCAACTTTATATTTCTAAGGTAAATGTCTATGGTTGGCTTGTTTTAAAGATAAATAGATAAGTGGAATAATAAATCTAGCACTCTATCATGTCGTGTTGCAAAGTTGTTTTTTTTTTTTTATTGAAACAGCTCCTTGCACCATTATTTCTTTTATCCCCCATCCCTTCTACATCTTTTTCCCTCTAATTTGCAAATTACTTTTTTTTGCATCTGTATTTATTGTTTAAGCATGTGAAATGTAATTCTTTTGATTAATTTTATTGATGGAACATTGCATCGTAACACTATACAGGTTTTAGGTGCTCATCATAGTCAATCCATATCTCTATGTTAAATTAAGTTCAGCACCATATCAGTTCTTCGCTCACTATACTGTTACTATATTTTCAAGTTAAGTAGTCAAACTTGAACTGCGTGATACTCCATTAAGTTTGATGTCAGTGTCCATAGTCTATATATTAATTCCATTTATTTTAACTAAATGTTATGATCAGAAGACTCTTGAGTGATTTTGGCTGAAAATGTTTAAACCCAATGTCACCTGGTAAATTTAAAAGAATCAAGCTTTGTCTCACCTTATCAAAAACAGAGTAAAATAAAAGCAAGAAGACGTAAGTTCTATAATTTGCTTTAGCCCTCTTTCTTTTGTAATATTATAGCAATCATTCTTATTGGGAGACAATATTGTGCCCTAAAGAAAGTTGGGGTAATGTATAAGGGTGTATTAGGTTTTTGATTTGTTTTGTTTTGTTTTGTTTTGAAGTTAGTGGAGTTACCCTGGATCATCACTGACTAGGATGGAGTCAAAAGATGCTAGACATTTGTAACCTGCAGAATGGCCCAGCAATTGAAAAAATTATTTCATGTTGCAGAATTTATAGATATCCTATCAGACATTCATGAAAAAAAATCTATTTATTATTAACTGCAATGAAACCTTATTTATGTTTGGTATGTAATTATAAAAATATTTCACAGTTTAAAAGACACTGAATTTTCCAAAAATAAACTCGTATAGATTAAGAGAAAACTGAACTTAACCGATATTTGATCGCCGATGTCAACTCTGTGATAGTTGTTGAGTTAATACAACACTTTTGTGTCCAGTTACATTGATAGCCTATGCACTTACAATGTTTTCAAATCTCTCTGTATAGATAGCACTCAGCATCATATCTTCATCATATAGCGAGGCTAAGGTATTTATATTTCAACATAGGTGCTATTTTATTATGAAGCAATTTTTTATTTCTCTCTTATAGTTGGAGCACTATTGATTTTTTTAATGGTGTGCTTAGAGTGGTTATAATATCTATAATTTTTATTTCAGTATAGTGAATGAGTTACAAAATATTTGTTATAAAAAGGAGGCAACGTCTGATAAGGTTGAGAACAATTGCCTTATGGCATCAAGGCATGAATGCATTAGTTGGAACATTTTCAGTGAGATTGCAATCTAGAGATTATTTTAATAGAACAATTATTTCCAATGAGGAAAATAGTATCACAAGGATTTTTAAATATGTAGTGATAAGCCCTTAGAGCCTACCTTCTTATGTGTATGGATGAAGAGTGTTCAAAACAATTTGTCATATGCAAAGAAATACAAAAGATGAAACCTAAAGAGATTATACATTAGTCTCTTAAGAGTAAAACTGACGGAGAGAAGCAGTATACCTTTCACAGAGGCAGATATTTTCAAAGCAATGTGTGACAGGTACAGGGACAAATCCCGTTAATAAGTAAGAGGATTTGTGCTTGGGTCTGTCATATGCCACTTTGAAAACCTACCCTCAAACTGTCTATAAATTTTCATGCCCATCTTTTTCTCCTTGCCTTTTCCACAGTGTCTGATTCTTTTGTTCACCATTTTTCCCTGCTTTATTTCATGGCATCCTTTAATAATTTTTCAGAGGTTGGTGTGTATACTATGATTTTGTGGCTACTTTATTGTTAACAAATAATATGTGTTGGATCCGTTCATTGTCACTGTCCTTTTTATTCCTTTGTCGTAAGACATTTTTATCCCAGGTATGACTTCTAAATATTTTTTAGAAACCTGATTCATTGAAAATAAGGATAGAAGCACTTATCATGTTTAGTTTTTCCTTTTAATATAAAGTTATACTTTTTAAGGAAAAAGATTTGAAATTTATTCTGGTGCATCCTGGTAGAGTAGTAGTTAGGTCAGCTGCATCCAGTCTAGTACAGTTCACATACATCCCAAGGACCTGGGTTTGCTCCCTGTGGCTGGTAGGGATAAACAAGATGAACAACTACATAAAGTAAATAAAATGCTTCTTTGTCCTCTCTCTTCCCTCCTGCCTGCCTACTTGCCTTCATTCCTATCTGCACCTTTCCTTTGAAAAATGAAATCAATGATATTATATGTGAATGTTACACTATCTGGAAAGAAAAAAAAGATCTATTTATTTCTTTTAGTTCAGATTATTTTAAAACCAATTTAAAACCTAAAGGTATCTAACTTTTTGCAAAGTGGATTGAAAATAAACTTCAGTCTGAATGACTTATGAGGGGGCCAGTATTACTTCTGCTTCTGGTCCTTGACCTTGTACCTCATCACTTCTGTGTACACTTTGATGCTAGAGAAAGGAAAGTAGTTGGTAGACTATCTTTTGTTTATAACTCAGCGCTAGCTGATACTGCACTCTTTGCCATTCTTCCAAAGATCATCCGCTTTCTGGTAGTATATGCTTAATAACTTGCTGTTGGAGTAAAATAATTACAGTTTGATAATTTTCTTCTATTCAATTCTGAAAATAAATCTGGAAATGTTGCTGCTAAGAATCAATTGCTTTAAACTTCAGTATTATTTTAGGGTGATATATTTCTGAAAAAGGGTTGTCTATGGAAAATAGATTAAAGTAGGCACTTCCAAATAAAAACATTGTCATATGTATTTTCTGTTGTTGTTGTTGTTGTTTTTTCCTCAAAACATGAAGAATGCTTAGAACCTATAGCATATGAGGTGTTTTCAAAGAGGACTAGCAGTATACATTTGACACTATTTGCTTTGCTCATCTTTAAGTACAGTCCTGGACTGTTGTTCCATAGTATCCAACAGCTGGATGAGAAGTAGAAAACTGAGCTGATTTGCCAGATGGTTTACATTAAATCTAACATCTGGATATTTTTTAAACATTTAGATGATTGGCTGAGTTTTTTTACTTTACATCTGCATATTTTTGGCATTTCATTGGTCTGTTTGTATGTGTACTTATGTGTGTGTGTAGAAAAGATACTTCCACATGAATTAAATAAGCCAAAAATAGAGCAATGGGCTTTGAATTTCTGTGTATTTCTATTTACATTCAAATCTTGACTCAAGGACCAACTAGCTCAAGTTTAAATTGCAGGAAATGTCTGAAAGTCAATGAAAAAGTGTGAAAGATAGCAGAACTTCCTGTGGTATATCACTCAGTAATATCAGAATACAACTCACCAGGAGACTATTCCCTGGCTAAAATCAACTGAGATTTTGAGAAAGTATCTGTTGATATGAAAAAAAAAGGCAGGATTTTATTTTTTCTAGTTTTAGTATTTTTTCCTTAGAGATGAGTTTTAATAAAATGTATGTAGAACTGAACCCTCAATACAAAATGACACTTCTCAATGAAGCAATTATCGTGGAAGACCAATCAAGCAACTACATAATGTAGTTATTGTTCATCTAATGAGCAACTGAAATTTACATATATGAGTAAATGTGAATTTTTTTATATCTCTTTCATAGTTGTGGTGTCATTATCTCCACTTGGCAATAAAAATTTCCCTTGAATCATATCTTCTTATTCTTGATTTGGTACAAGTTCCACTAATCCATGAACAGAGAAGAAAATGGGCAGAGAAGGAACACTTGTAGAGCGAATCTAGTGTAAGATACACTATCTCAAGGAATTTTATATGTATCATTATTTAATTCTTGCCATTACTTCTGGGGTAGGAATACAAAAATTGAATTTACTTAAACTCTGAAGATTTGGGTTTGAATCTTGCCTCTGATACATAGTAGCTAGCCATATGTCTTTAGTCATGTTATTGGAGTAATTTCTGAGTCTCATTTCCTTATATAAGCATGGGAATGCTTTCTGCTTCATACATTTATTATGAAAATTGTATGTGATAAAATATATTAAGTACCAAATACATAGTGCATGGTCGTTTGTCAGTAAATGTTGTTTGATATTTTACGGATGAAGGAACAGAGGCTTAAAGAGAACTATGGTCCTTGAGCTAGAATGTCACCAAAGGAGAGATCAAATCTGTGTCAGTCCCCAAGCCTTACAGGGTACTCTCTTCATCTTCTAATATTGCCTAGTGATAGAAATAATAATTTTCACAATTTTATTACTTTTGTAAGAATAATCCAAATAGCATTTGTAAGTTATATAATATTTTCATGTATTGTTTTTAATTGCACATATCATTATTTCTCATCCTTAACGTTAATCAAATGACTGGCAATAACAATGCATCATATACAGGTGTTGATATATAATCATGCACACCTTAAGCCTATATATGTTTATTATGTTATATTCCTTTGATAAAATTGTTAAAAAGAATAACAAGTAATAAAACAAACTAGCTCTATAGAAAATGTGTAAAAAATCAAATAGATGAGAGCTAGCTTTGGTAATTCTGATATGTTGTTTCAATGAAAATCTGAAAATGCAGTATTGTACCAACATATTCATTCCCAATGGTTTTACTAGATTAAATTTACTAGCAACACCACTATCCGGGAAGGTGGCAAGGTCCAGCCCTTACCCTCACTATATTTCTATGTGACTTGGACTATATGATTTAATTCTACAAATATTTGCTGTGAACCTGCTTTAAGCAACAAGGTTCTGGGATGAAATAAGCACAGACCTGACCCTTAAGGAGACTATCAGATAAGCCCCTAAATACAGAATGAAGTATAATAAGTTAGAATATGCATGTGCTATGTTTCGGAAACATGAGCAAATATAAAATTCCAACTAATGGGAATGAAAATGTCATTGATAATACCTCAAAGAATGGGCAGGATTTGGCAAATGGAGATGAGAAGAATCCCAGGCAATAGGAAAACGCTGAATGGGAAACAGTTCTACACTTCGGTCAGCATACTAGGAACATTTAGACAACATCAAATGTATGTTTGGCTCACCTGTGTCATCAAAGTCCATGAGAAGTCATGTGTTTTTAGGCTGTATTCAGGTATTTTGAGATATGTGATTTTATCATAAAACAACAGGTTTCTGGACAATGAGAAGTTACTGGAGCAAGAATTAAGATAGGTTAGCATGAGGGGAAATTTGACTTAAGGAAGCTGGTAAACTAAAATATGTGCTGTTTCATGAACTTCCAAAGCATTCTAAGTTTACCTATCAGTAAGTCCAATGTACTGAACTTACTTTATTTTATAGTCCTATTCCTACTTTTGTTTTCTGAATCAATATTTCCCAAATCCTGTTCTGTTGAAAAGGCTGTCTTTGCTAGATGACAAGTAAACTATATCAATGAAAAGAAGAGTCATATCCTAGAACAAATTTAAAAAATACTGAGTAAAATAGTAGTACTTTGTTTTCAGCAGGACTTCTGAGATCCTTATTCTGTTAATGTTCATTAGAGTTCATTATGTACCTCCAAGACAGAGAGTATGTGTGTGTATTGCTTTCCAAGTTTATATAATGATGGAACCCTTCTAGATTATATCTTCTGGCATCAGAGTTTTATGAAACCTACTTTTGAAGGCCTATGCATATGAGATTCTCTATTGAAATTGTAAAAAGTCTTGTTCTCTGTTTTAAATGATCTTTAGAAATTCAGGTGGTTCATGCAAGAATTTTAATGGGATATTTTGCCATTTCTTTAAGAGTCATGTAGGAGTGATAAATGTAAGCCATGGATTCAGTTCACCCTATATGCTGATGGTATCTGTAGGTAGAATAGTTGTTTCTTCAACTATCCAAGAAGTTTATTGTTTCTTATAATGCACTCTTGTAATGCCTGAATTCTCAAACAAAATGATTCATCCTCTCTTTGGGATGATGAATCCCTTTGATAAGGCAGGCACTTTCTGGGTGGAGAAGCACAAAGAGTAGTGGGAAAAGAGCGGTCAACCAACTAGACAGTAGATGAGAACCACCAACCGCTGGCTATCAGTGGGGGTGGTAGGAGTCATGACCAGAATGCCCACACGTCTCTCAAAGTAAGTTGAAATTATCGCCTTAAAAGAGAAGAGTTCTAAGGAGAGTCTTAAGTAAGACATGACACTTGTCAGAGGAAACTGAAAAAATTGTTCCAGATGGTTGAGATTCTGAGAAGGAGGTGAAGAGGTTAGGGGAGGCAATGACTGGAGAGGAAAAGAAGAGGAGTGGTGGTAGAAATCCTAGGGGACTGGCACAGGTAGTTGAAACATCATCTGAATGACAATGAGATTACAGTTAGGGATCACAATAAAAAAAAATTCTATGTACTTAAGCATGCAAACCAATTTTTAAAGGTATCTTTCAGAAATAACTAGAAGGAGTTGTCAATGGTAGAGGAAGCTCATAGTAAAAGAGTACAATATTTAAAGCGAGAAGAGAGCTAAGTGTCATGCATGCTGTAGCTGGTTGTGTTTCCCCCTTTGCTGTAGCCTGTTTACACCTTGCTGCAAAATGTACTATCAGTTCCCTCTACTGTCTACTAGCAAGATGGTAATAGTGCAGTCAACACTGTCTGAGTCAGTGTTAGCTATTTTAACCATCTTTGAGAAATACTGAAATGAGGCATATGCTTTCTTCATTAACTACTCTCCAGACTTGGAAGCCTGACAAGTTTTCAGTGTATTGGTTTTTAAAAATCAAAATATATCTCCTCAGAAACTGGAAGAATTTAATTCTACCTCAGCTCAATCTTTCTATAATTTGCTAAAACAAAGCAAAATAAAAGGGCTGGTCATTTCTGTTCCCACAGAATATTTGAAAGTGAAAAAAGAGGTATGAATGCTTCAGCAGCTATCAACAGATTAGCTAGTCCCTCTGCCCCAGCAGTGTATCCTATCCCAAGGTGTTCTACCTTGTGACCTGGTCAACTTATTTATCTTTGTTCTTACTTAGTTTACTCCTCTTTAGAATTACTTAAGAGTTGTTAGAATTCATAATATAGTATTTGTAAATAACTCAGTGTAGTTCAGGGACCAGTAAATAAGGTTTGGATTCTGCTACTTTAGCACCTGATTTTTCTTTCATTCATTTATTTAGTAAAAACATTGTCTATTGATCACTCTCTAAATTCTGGGGATATAACAATGGACAAAATAGAGTCCCTGGCCTTCTGGAAATTATATTATAGTTAGGGAAGATAGAAAATAAACAAAGAGCAGATGGTATATCAACCTTTGGTAAATCTTGTGGCATTAGGAGTCAGATTGTTGGAGGTTTTTTAACCATTGGTAGTTTTCCTAAACAGCCTGAAATGATGATTGACTTATCTACATGACTATGGATGCATTTCTCTATTCAAAGCTATGAAGTTTAGGTGACTTGCAGACAGCTTATAGCAAGATGATCATATCATGTGTAGCCCAAACCAGGACGATTTGAGAGTTAAAGGGAAACTGCATTACATAGGGACGATAGGTGTAAATTAGAATTGTCTCAGGAAAAACAAGGGAGACATAATCACCTTAGTCATGAGAGATATAAACAGAAGCATTTTAGACAAGTGGCATGAGTTTCAAGGTAATAGGGTGTAGGCAGCGTTAGACAAAAGTGAGGTAAGGCAAGTAGTAAATATCTGGATAGAATAAGATTGATGGTGACCAGAGACTAAACGAGATTCACAGTAACATAATGCAGAGTCAATGGAGAAGTTCTTGTCTTGATGGAAGCAAGTTGCCAAATGTGGCCATTTCTGTCCTGGGCTGCCCAGCTCTAAGACAGGCAGATTCCAAACTTATCTGCATCTTCCTGGGCTTGACAGCTGGTGTGTGCCAATCAGGCAGCTGTCCTCATGGAAAAGGAGACGTGTACTTTTATCCAGGGGTCCACAGTAATCCTAAACTAGATGTCTGGGAGGATAACCTTGGGTTTATTGCAGGGTTACTGAATGACAGATTCCGGTTCCCAGTACTTGGTTTCAGTACTTGGAGATCTCTGGGTTGTCCCTGCTGAGGACTTTTCTTCCAATGACCCTCCTCTTGAGTTTCCCAACACTTTGTTCACTTCCTTCTCTGCCTAGGATTAGGGAAATACCATTGATGATTAAGTTGTCTGATAGGAATAAAGAAGAAAATCTCTTAATACTCAAAGGGGGAAAAAAAAGTTAAAAGATTCAAATTAGTGTGAGTGAACATTACTGAAATGTCAGTCCCTTTTATTTACCTTAAGTTAGGCACTTGTCAATTATTACTAGAAGTCATCAGAGTGCCAATGTATATAGTATTTTAAAGTGTCAAAATGCTTTACATTTTAAAATCAACTTTCAAGTGAGAACAATGGCCTTGTCAGATACGTTAACTATCATCATCATTCTCTTCTGTTTTTACTGATAACACTGTTAATGCTTCAGACATTACCTGACTTACATAGGAAAGTTAATAAGAGAGCCTGGTCAAAACCTGTGAATTGTTTAGATTACTAGAGGGTTTCTCTATACCCAGGAAACTCATAGCACTCCTGTATTTACACTTAGATGATAATGTACTTGCTTAATAATTTTCTAAAGATAGTCTACATTTAGACTTATATTCTGAAATCTATTCTTCAGCAGAGGAATTAATTCATTCCTTCTTTATTCACCCTCCATTTATACATCCATCCAATACATAGATTGAATGCCTTTTAAGGAGTGGCACAGACTTATGTGCTACTCTGTGTACAGCAGATATATACGACTTTTCATCAAAACAATGTAATTCACATGCTTTTCATACAGAAGATGCTCCAAATAATTTTTAACAATAGTAGTAAAATTTGCATTGTCCTAAGCACTTTACACCTATCATCTTATTTAATGTTTACAATATGCTTATGAGTCAGGTATTATCTCCACTACGCAAGTGGTGGAGTTCAAGTAAATTTTCTGAATTTGGATCTGCCTCTCCTCAGAGCTCACTCTCTTAACTATTGGCTGTTGTTCAAAGGTGCATAATGAAATAATTCTTACTTTCAGGGAGGAGAGTGTGGACACTGAGTCAGACTGATTTCACTCTGGTCCTGTAACTGCCCAGCAGTATGGTTTGGACATGCCATGTATGTCACTCAGCTTCTTTGTCTTGTATGACAAACTAATGATAATAGTGGCTACTTTGGGTTTTTGTAAGAACTAAATTCACATTTTTCTCTTAACTAATTAATTTATCCAATATTTTATGACTACCTACTAGGTTTCAAGCACTATTCCAGTTGTTGAGGAAAACATAGGAGAGCATGAGGAGCATAGCACAAGTCCTTAGGTAACTTGTAATTAAGAAAGAGAGAGTAACAAAAAAAAACATAAACAAATAGAAAACTTGTGAATTAGAGCACATGCTATACAAGGAAAAATGCAGAATGCAAGGAAATATAGATGAGCAACATTGCTGGATGATTGATTCTATGGGTATAGGGGTTATATCTGTCCCATTCATCATTGTACTCCCAATGCCTGGAATGTTATGAGCTTTCAATAAATTCATATGAATAGATATAGAAATGGAAGAAACAATAGTGAAAGTGTCTTAAGAACAGCTTCCTTAAAGAGATGAGATATAAGCTAAGACCTAAAATATGAGTTGAGTTGACTATGCCAAGGTTAGGAGAAAAGCACTTATTAGATAAAGAACATAGCATGAGAAAATGTCCATGAGTGCATAAGGATGTTTGTCTACCTGGGCATTCTATGACGAGAAAAATGTCCTGGGAGAAATTGAAACCATTGACTTGGCCTTCCAGGATAGAACATCAAGCAGAAAAATTTGCTCTGGAGGGACAGACCACATGGACTAGATACAGATATGAACCTATTGTACTGATGTTACTCTCTAAAGTTACACAACATTTTATCTAATATTCTGAGTAAGAATTGAGTTTTAACAAAGAGAAGAATAAGTATAACAACAAATAGACAATAGAACATCTGATGACAGTAATAGAATGTTGAAAATAATTAGTGCTCTAGAACTAGACTCAAAGCTATATACAAAAACAAATATTTTACTGTATATTTAAACATCTTTTACATACATCTTTTACAGTACATAATTTTATGTACTGTTAACTGTATATTACTATCGCCATATACCTAGTCCTTTGCCAAGAAGAACATTTCAGTGCACATACTTCTGACCTTATATATTAGGCTTGAAAGCAGTTGCCGACTTACACATATTACTTGTATAATTTCTTTCTCTGAAATTTTCATTTTTTTAAATTTCATTGTTTAATGTGCATTTGAGCTCTTCACCATATCACAGCATACACACAATGGTTTGTATTTAGTATTCCCTAAAAATAGGAAAAACCAAAAGCAGAGGCCTATGATTGATTGCACATTTAAATAAATGCACTACAGATTGAGACAAATGCGCCGAGCGTGTGTGTTTCAATCACTGTATCGTCACACAATTGAATAAACACACATGTACAATACAATGTTTAATTGAGTGCGGCAAGTGCATTTATTTCAGTGACTGCACCATTGCATAGCCAAGCAAATGCACTGAGCTCACTTTAGTGGAGCTGAAGTTCTGTAGAAGACATTAAAAGTTGTAAATATTTCACCAACTTTGATGGACACCAATACTCATATATTTTTAAATGACTGAAAAATAATTTTACATTTCCTTTTAATGAACTTAAGTAAATTTAGGGGAAACATGGGTTTTAGCTCCCTAAGGAAAAATATACTGAAAAATTCTAAATGTTTCTTTCTCTTGAAATGTCACTCAGGTCTTAGAATGAAACAGGACATTTCCTTTGTGCCCGAGCGGCTTTTCTATGGCTATCTCGTCTTGAAATTGCAGTTCCAACTCTTTAGGCATCGAGCATTGGACTCATTTTACTTTTGGATTGTTTGTACAGCTTCGGTCAAATTCAGTATCACCTCATGCATGCATGCACTTCTGAGGGCCAAATCTGGGCTATTATGTCTAAACACCCAAATGGAGTTTGCTAGATTCTTTCACGCCTCCTTCATGCTCTATCTGCATAGATGTTCTTTTTTCAGAAATGCTGCCACATACAGATTTCTATGTTGCTATTCAGGTGTGGTGGACAAGTGGTAAAAATGTTTAGTACTGGGTACCCACAAGAAGTTGCTCCAGTAACAAATTTTATAGTTTGATCCTTTTTCCTTGAGTGTGTTTGCTTTAATTTTAATTGTCTTTCTTTGATAAGGACTTGTAAAATTCATTGTTAGCTCTTTTCATATTGAAGGTTTATTGTTGGAGAAATCTTCCAGTAGCTATTTCTGACAATATAATCTAGGAAAGTGTTTCCAAGAGTCATTTCTGCAAAAGTAATTCCAAGTAATGTTACCTGGAAAAAAAATACTATTCAAAATGTGTGTGGAAAAAATGTACTTGTTAACATATTAGCTAACTTTAATTAAGTTTTTACTTTGTATTTTGCCTGTATTCATGATTAAGAGCCTCTGTTACAGAGGGGAAAAAAGTTAAAAATAAAAAGTAACATTCTTATGTGTTTCCTACTTATGGTTACATTAAATGCATTAACGAAGAAGTTATGAATTCACCCAATTTAACTTTATTTAGTTCAGTTTTTACCAAACTTATTGTAGAATAAAGAATTTTTCATGTCAGATCTTTTAATATTATACAGGACACATTCTAGACTGGGAAAATAAAAAATAAATGAGATTTGTGAGTGTTATGGGTTTCTATTTGTGTTAACAACAAAAACAAAGCCTGACTATGCCCAAACAGAACAGAAAGGTTTTTAAAATGAACTGACTGTTCAATTTAGTTAACTTGCAGATCATTTTGATTTTAAAAAATTTAACCAAATTGGTTGCTTATTGATGGCTACTTCTTAAAGAGTTATTCTCATCTTTTCCTTATCACAGAAGGTCATTGCTGGATTATTTCGATATAACCCCTTGCAAAGTGAACAATTAAGTCAATCAAGCAGTCATGATGTCTTGTGACTGACTTTTTCTTTCCACTAAATTAACTGAATGTAATTGTTGGTTTACCCTCAAAGCATTTTAATGATATTTCTCCTGCCAGTGTTTCTTATATTTTATAGATTGTTAGAAGGAAGTTTGTGTTTGCTTATTATATACATGTAACTGTGTTCAAAGTAGAGCTAGGTCAAAGAAGAAGCCATTTAACAACTGGATAAAGTTACATGGCAGAGAGAAATCATCGTGCTTGTCTTTAGCTAAATGGTGAGGAAATAAATTGAACTGTTTTTTATTCTTACCTCCTCTGAAGCAGTGTCTTTTCTTTCTTGTTCTGATGACAGAGAATGTATATGCTAAAAATATACATATTTTTACTCATTTTATATCAATTAGATGAAAGTAATATAGAAGAGCATAGCCCCTTAATGAATGACAAAGATATAAAAATATGTACTTGCTTTTCCTTTGATCAGGCAGAAAGCATTTCAAAGATCAATTGAGAGATAAGAATAAATAACATCACAAATTTTGAGAGAGAACTAAATTAGGCTTCAATCTGATTGCCCTGAGATGTTTTTATTGCCATTTTATCCATCCTCAGCTTAGCTTTTGCTTAAGATGTTGGTGAGATGATGAAAGCTGAAAAGTAAATAGGTGCTTCAATAAATGCAAACAAATGAGTGCTTTCCTAGCAAAGAATTACTGAAAATCAGCCTTTCCTCTGAAGCTAATCCCTCGACAGCTAAGACTGTGAATTTCCCCCCTCAACATGCACACAGATGGGTTGCCACTGAGGATGACAGATGAGTTGTGTTTGGCGGGATTAATGCGCATTATCATGTTAATGGCTGCTTAGGTGAGGTCTGGGCAAGTCACAGGCCTGGACAGAATTACTGGGGTTTACAGAAGTCTGTGTGCTCATGCTCCTCTTCTCTTTCTTCTTCTTACTAATAATTAACTTGTAATGTTTAACATTTTTAGCCCACCAAATGATCCACAGACTACTGCCTTTCTAAATGCTCAGAACACTTATGGATCTGACATCATGCTAGCCATCCTTTGACATGCAAAATGCAGGCAGTCCTGCCTGGTTCGCCCTTCCATTGCCTTTGTTCATTCAGCGCTCCCCTAATCCAGAGTCTACTTTGTTGCAATCGCTTTTGAAATCTGACATATTGATCAAGAGTTTAGCCTTAGTAACTACTGCACATATATCAACTGTTGTTGAGTGTGTCAGGTCACATTTGATGGCAAGATGATGCTGTGCCCAAGGAGAAGAACTCCTGGAGCTCAAATGAGTTGTTTCTGTTAACTCATCTGGTCAGAAAATGTTGTATCATCGCTAACTCAACAGAATTTCATAGCGGAGGTTCAGGATCTCTGAGTAAGTTAAAGGTGATGGAGATGCAAACCAAAGAGATTCAAAGAGCCTTATCACTATTCTATAATGGCTTGCATTTTTAAACTAAGGCAAAAAACCAGTAAATATTAACATCAGACTTTTAAAGTCCTTTAGAAATTGTCTAAAAATTTCTGGGTGTTTTCCTGTTTAGTTTATTTTAGCAAACCTCTTCTCTGAGTAAGAATATCAATATTATCAAATCAATGCAAGCAAACTTTTACCAGTCTTGGCTTTAACAATAATATTGCAGAGAATGATTTCCATTTAACGAAGACGTCCGTCATACCCTAAACTAGTATTTATTGAAGAGTGGGCTGTTCCTTGAAATTCACTTGAAATCTTTTAAAGAGAGATTTCCATATCACTCTTAAGTGAGAGCACATGATCAAATTCTTGACTTTTTATATTAATTGAAACAAATCACCAATAGTGTGAAACCTATAAAAAAAAATCTAGATTTACTCCTGTTGTCTGAGAGTGATTGTCAAAGGTTTCAATTAGTATGATAAACCTATAAAGCAAGGTAATGGAATTCTAAATGAGACTGTCCTATATTCAGAGTAACTGGAGAGGGAGGGGATGCACCTGGCAGTAAGTTCCCACTAATTCTTCAGAGGAGGGCACTGAGGTACAGAATTTCCTTCTGAGGAGAGAAATTCAAGTTAGGCTCCAAATATTGGGACAACAATTTTGTATCTTTTCCAGTAAACATTTGAATCTTTTCATTTCAAAAAAAGAAGTTTAGGCATCTATGCATGATTTTCTTTTTTTCTCTAATAGTCTATTCACAACAGTTTATTCACAATATCAGATTCAGTACGGAATCCTTAGTTATCTGAATTGATGATATTTTGACCACTGTTATGAGTCATATCAGCTAATCAATTAATTTTTACTTCAACCTCTGGTTACGTATTAATATGACCATTTTATAGATAAGGAAACAGAGGTCAGTTAGGTTAAGAGGATAAACAGCTCAAAGTGAGGGATATACTAAATATTAATGATTCCAAAGGGCTCAATTTTAAACTTCATGGAAACATACCTGGTATTTAAACTTCCTTAAAATCTAAAACATGTTGCTCATTTTCATACTACTCTGGAAATAGGTTCGGAGTCAAAATATATTCACATTAACAGAAAATGACCAAACTGTTCCTTTAGTAACTTTCATTCCTTTTTTTCCTACTTATATTTTATTGTCACATTTTGTGTTGCTAATCCATTCTTCTGTATGCCTGAATTTAACAGAGCAAAGGTAATGTTCATACACAGCAACCAATTAGCATACTTCACAAACAATTCAGACACAAGAAAGCTAGACTAAGAAAGATCCCTTATTAGAAAAAAAGTTTAAAACCCAACAATTTAATACATTAACATGTCAGTGTTTAATTCTGTGTGTAATGCTACCCATTTTTTATTTTGTTTGTTTTTGTTGTTATTGAATTGTATAAGTTTTTATGCATCTAATATTTGTACTTTCAAAATTCCTCAACCTCAGATAATAGCTTTGCAGTAGGTTTTCTAAAAAGAAATACAAATGTGTTGTTAAAAAGATTTTTTTCTTTTCCAAAAGATTAATTCAGAAAAATACAAGTTTACCAAGCTACCGCATATTCTTTTTTAACTGAGCAATTCACCCTCTCTCACAGGGAGGTCACAAGGAGAAAAAAAAAGTGAGGGAAATGGAAGTCTGCAATTCTTTAAGCAAGCTGATCTCATTTTTGTTAATGTGATCACTGCTGTTGTCAGACGGTAAAAGTGTGCTGCTTCTGTGGGTCTTTTTCTGTTGAGCTGAAGCAGAAGGCTGCTGAGGCCCTGCTTTCTGCCACAGCCATGCTTTAGGCAGGGAGGTGGCCCTGTGCCTGGCAGGATCTTCCAGATTAGGTGGATGAGGGTTTTTGGAATAAATCTCGAACAGCTAAAATCCTCAGTTCACATGTATAATCTCCCACTTTCATCATCCGAAGTCTGTCAATGCCTTTTGCCAAGGGATTAAAAGAAAATGAAAGTCTTACTCTGCAAAACTTCTATTCAAGAAAATGTGTGAAATGAAAATTATTTGAAGTGATGTGCCCATTATGCATTCTGGAGTCAGATATGCAAAAATATCCTCCTCTTGCGTATCCTGTCCCTTCTTCCCTTCAGAGGGATCTGAAAATAGCATGTATGAGGAAACCAACCCTCCAATGTGTGGACCTAAGGTGTTGGTCATAGTAAGTATTTAGCACATAGTATGACTGATGTTGCAGGGGCTAACGCAGGACTTAGCCTTTCTCAGAGCTGTCCTCTTTAGAGTTTTGAGTGTACTTGTGTGATCTGAAGAATATTTGTGTCCGCTCTGGATAGACAGAAGCTATGACACTGAGCTCTGATTCACACTCACGGGGGCCCAGCTAGAGGTGCTGGGTGGGGTCTGCATTCGGCAGCACCCTTGGAGAGCAAATTTGTAGCGTTCAGGAAAGTTATTTCTGCCAAATCATTTAAAATATGTTGTTTAATCAAGTTCCCTTCCCTTCCTTTTCCTTCTTTTTTCAGATGGATGTAGTGCTGTCATTTTATCTCCACCCAGGAACTTGTGTCAACAGCTCCCTCCACGGACCGTTCGCTAGAGTTGCAATGTCGCAATATCAGAATCTTGTGTGTGTGCAATTTTTTTTTTTTTTTAATCTAGAGATGAAGGTTTTTACTTCTGTGAACCTTCCTTTCTCTTTGATGCCTGTTCTTAGCTGAGCTTTCTCTTGGTCAGACTGAGTCTTTCGCATTTCAGGTCATACCTGCAAGCCTCACACTTCCCTTTAGCTCTGGTAGGGGCTCTCTTTGTTAATCCTTTAGTACCGGGTTTCCAGATACTTCTCAGCTTTTCTCTCCCTTTAAGAGCAAAACTATTAAGCTGCCATTTTCTTTAAAATTTGATTAAAACATGAATCATTAATATTTTTATGTGCATATATATATGCTTAATTTTTGTGCATTCGTTTTTCAAACATCTGGGACCTGCATTGAGTATTTCCTATTAAAAACCTGTTGCTCCTAGAAGCATAAACACTTAAGGCCTCACCGTGATTGTAAGATTATCCAGTGACAATGTATGGACAGGCCTCCTGCTCTGAGCCTTTAGCAGAATGGTTTCAAGATTGTTTTCATTTGTTGCCTGTTGAGAAAAGCCGCAGGGAAATGCCAAAGTAGTACTCAATGACATGTTATACTACTTTTAAGCAAAGGGTAATATTTAATTTTTTATTGTTGATAGAATTGCCTGTGTGTGTTTTTCTTTCTTCTTTACATCATGTAGCTTTATTTCTTCCTCCTGTACAATGGCCCTTTGATTGTCAAATGTTTTCTTGCTTTGTGATTTGGATGGAATGGATTGCTTAGCTGTTAGGTGTCTCTCATCAGATTTTCCTTAAGCCTTGGGATCTTCCTTCATTTTCTTTGTCCTGATACATGAATCAGAATGGGAATGGCTCTGCAGGAGGGGAGGGAGACTAAAGGAGAGTGAGCAGGAAAAAAAAAAATCTGCTTTCAGAAAAGAGGCTGTTTCCTGAGTGGTCAAAGCTGAGGGGAAGTATTGAAGGTCCATCAAAGTCCAGAATCATAACCTCCCTTCTCCCAGTTCAAAGTAGGAACAGGAGGGAGATTCTATATTGACTGTCATGTTATCCACTAGAAATGTTTACTAATAAAATGATCTCCCTGCTCTACTCAGGCTAAGTTTACATGTTGCTACACTGACATACTTTATTCTGATTTTATTATTAAACTGTCTTGGCAATTCATTTCAAATTGAGTCATCACAATTGAAAACTAACAAAGTTTTAATGGCAGATTGTAAAATTTTTATACAAAATGGATTTCTCCCATGACAGATTGTTATTAGCTTGAAATGCCCACTGACAATCAGGTAGGGTAATTCTGGGATGCAAATTTAACAGCATTTATGGTTATCATGTGTACTGCCTTATTGTTTTCTTTTTTATTGTATTCATAATGTAGGAATAACCAAGGAGAGCTGTATGGAGTATCAAGTGATGACCAGTGGCATATTGCATCTTGTTTAGAGAGAGTCAGTCCCTTCACCTTATTGGGAATATAGAGTTTAACAAGACACTTGCCATCATTTTCTTAACAGGGATAATAAACAGAACAATTCTGCATAAAAGCTCATATCAGCTTCTTTCATGCCTTTTCTTCTCAGAAGGCTGCCTAAGGGTTTAAGCAATTTACTGGTCTGACCTGCATCCTTTCTCTGCAGTCTGCGGTTCTTTTGTTTAACATTAGTATGTGGGCAAACAGCATTCTGAGCTGTGCAGAGCTTATCAGCCCGCGTTCAGTCGACCGGAACCCCATTCTATGTATCTAAGCGGGGCCACATTTAATACTTCACAGTGGGAGCATCTGCAGTTTCCAAAAATGACTTGTTTATCAGATAAACTCTGTCCTTATGCTGACAGATGTGGTGGATGGTGGATCTTCAGTATCATACTTCTCTAATATAAGGCTTGTACAAAATATGGTATATGCTGAGGGGCTATGAGACCCACAGAACAATCGTGACAGGAATTGTTTATGTAGCCACTATCCACCTACACTGAAAATTTACTTGCTGGGTATGGGAAAACGAGGACAACTCTGTTTCTCTTTTGGATTTGAATACATAACTAAGTCCTATGTTACCTAAAGTGTTAAGTAGAGAAAAGACACGTGCGCTGTTAACACAAGGTTTTACAATTTCATTGGTAAGCAGTGAAAGGTGCCTTAGTGCCATGGTCTGGTAAAAGCCAGGAGCCTGAGGGGGCAGACTGAAATATTGATCATCATGTACTCCATAGTTCCAGAGTGTTGGGAAATCAGAAGAAGTAGGCTGACTTATCTGCCATTAACCCAAGATAATGCTAATATAGTCTGTTAATTCAAAGTGATCTTTTCTTTGAAAATTTATTAGAAATTCCTAAAGTTATTTAAACATATCAAAGAATTACAAAACCCTGCTTCTAAAACATACAATTCCATCTTAGATATTTTATATTCTAGCTGTGCAATTTTATGCAATTTTTTAAAGCATTGCCAGTCTTCATATATGTATACACATAAAGATATGTGTATATGTGCATCTATGCAAACACTTAGTGCATTAATAAAAATACCTACTTATTTTCATAACGGAAGCATTACCTAATATTGGATTCATTCTCAAGAGAATGAATTAAAGGATTTTTTGTTTTGGTTTGTTTTGTTTTTACCTGCACTTAGGCTTTATTTCCAAGAGATGGGCAGTTTTGATAGAATGCTCTGAACCTTACCCTGACATCTCAGAAATTCTAAGGTAGCCTCCAAAGTAATGTTAAGTAACATAAGTGTGGACAATCTGTGCCTTCCCACCAGGACTGCTGTCACAGAACAAGCACTGATTTTAACTGATTAGGTTTAATCCTCAATGCAACTCTCATTGCTTGTGGTACTCTTATAATTTAGCACATATGTTGCATTTTTGCTCCTACCTATAATTACTCTTCATAGTAAAGCATTTTTTCCTCTAATTATTTCACTAGTGGTAGCCCCCTTCACCTCTTAGCTCTCTGCTAATTAAATACCTTTTAAACATGTCTTTGTTATTAATTGTGAAGTGTTGCCATGACCATCTGATAAGATAATTATTTGGAAAACCAATTTTAAATTAGTAACTTAAACTGCATTATTTTCAGATAGGAATAAAGATGATATAATAGAGTAAAACAATGCATGCCATGAGATGCATCTTTGAAGCTGAGGTGATCAAATTATAGCAAAGTGCAATATTATTCCTAACAAAAGTATAATTCATCTAATATACAAATCAATACAATTTTAGGAAACACGATGATGCATTTTTGCATTTCCTCCATTTTTTCCCCTTCAGAGTTTATGATGTCCTCTGATGTATAGTTAGATACATCCGTGCACTGTCTTTTCACAGGCAGGCTTATCAAAGAAGCAGCCATTAGGAAATATATTCAATATCAGGCTAGAAGACATTTGTGTGCCTTCTCTTACTCTCACTAATGTGTGCTAGCCAACTGTTCATGCAGAAATTGTAACTGTTAATGAGGGTTAAAAGGAAATTTTAAATTAGGTGTCATCTTTTGAGTACGGTACCTCAACTGTTATAGTCTAATATTTACGTTGCTTCCTTCTCTTAACACACCCCACCACTAAAAATAATAATAATAATAATTGTTATGATAATTTTCAGGCAAAACATACACACGCCCTTTCATGGCCTTGCACCTTCCCTGGGTCTAACATGTCTGATTGTGCACTGTTTTTCCTAACACTATATCCTGGGTGTCATATGCCTTGCACGGATGCAGACTTTGGCCTTTTCACCTGCTGTTTTGGTTGGCTTTAGATGCAAAGAGAAGAATATGAAAAAGAGAAAGGGGGAGGGAGGGAAGTTTGGAAGACTGAAGCTAAAAAAAAATGGCAAATGTTTTAGCGCCTTCATCTAGACATGTGTCCCCTCACTCTGTGACATGGCTGCTCCAATGTTGCCATGGTGAGGATTTCTAATCATCCCTACACATGACAGGCTCCTATTTGTCTGCACTCCCTTGGGTGTAAATTTCTAGGCTTAAAAAAAAAATCCATGTGAGCGTATCATCCGCCGTGCAGATGTTTCACTGCTTTAGAATATCAGGCAGCTGCTTGTGCCACCGTAGACAGCTAATTGGAGACTGCATCGTAGGAACAGAGGCGTAATTATGGCATAAATACACATCCTCTGGTGCATCATTGTATCTCTATTAACAGAAAATTTTAAACAGTGCTCAGAGTGTAATTAGTGTAGTTGATAAAGTTGTAAAACATGTAAATAAGGGAAATAGCAGGTACGTGGCCAATCCACTATCCAGCACTAGGGGATGCAGATTATTGCCTATTTAGAAATAATTAGCAAAGCTGCATTAGCAGAGTCTGTGTCCAACAGAAGCAAGGCAAACATTTATTCTGGTAACAGCTCTTTCTGTGTTAGCCATGAAAATCTACTAATATTGGTAATTTAGCCCTCATTACCAGAGGATAAAGCATGAAAAGAGCTCAGACATGAAATATGACAAGTAATATTAATTTTTATTCCAGAGGAAAGGATGCTTCCTTGGGTTGCATGCTGATTTCTCGGCGGGGTCTCAGCAGTGCGTGTAGAGGAGGCAGTGGGTAGCTGGTAGTTGAAAATTCAGGATACGGGAGCTGACTCCCTGCTGGAGGTATACCCTGGGGTGACTATGACAGTGGCTGATGAGGCATGCCACTGTTAGTGCCCAGCCAAACCTCAGGTCACAGTTCAAAACAAGCACTCAGCCATTAAACTTCAGTCCTTATGGGTCTGCGAGGGCTTATGTCCTCATTCCTGCTCTTTCCACCCTCCCAACCCCTCTTCTCCTTCCTCTTCGACATTTCTTTTTTCTCCCCTGGAATGAATTTGCAGAGCAATACAGGCAATCAGATTGATTTTTGTTCCTGCACCGCCCTTTGCAACGTTCTTCTGATAACGAGCTGCTGTTGTTGAAGTGGAGCGAATGGGAGGGGGGGTTTCAGCTGCGCCTTAACTGCGTCGTGTGCCCGGGATGAGCAATGATCCTTTGGCTCATATACATTGACGCTGTGTCACTGAAGAATATCACCCTGTGACCAGGAGTCATGAATGGCAAAAATTTGGAGCTTGCTTTACAAATACACTTCCTAATGAAGAAAAATGCAAACACGTGAAGAGTTTCAGAAACCTCGACTCATTTTCCAGACAGTGGGATAAAAAGACAGCATGTTTGGGGAAGAGCCACCTTTTTTGCATTAATCGCTTGCTGCTAGCATGTTCTTTGTTTTACTCTTGAAGGGTCAAAAAATGGGAGAAGTGGAAAACCAAGTGTATGAAACTTGTGTGTCTTATGACATTCATAGACTTTACCATTATCCTCTTATTTCCCTTATGCACAGATACTACTTCTTTTTTACTGGCTTAGAGTCATACACATGAAGAGTCAATTCCCTGAAAAAGTTATTAGCCACTAGCAAACTAAATTTTCACTCAGTCTGAGTTTCACAATGCATTACAAATGCCACGGCAATATCTTTAAAAAAAAGGTTGGAAACTTCGGAATTTTTAAAAATGAAAATGACATTTTCACCAACACATCACAATAAGGTATGATCCACCTTCTTTTTCAAATATAAGGATTGAGAATTTGAATTTCGATTCATATATGATAGACTGAAAATTGTCTCTTTTCTAGAATGCACAGAAAATGATGGTGGTTTTGATTGTTACTCTGAAAAACACCTTTCTATTCATCCTTTCTATTTTATATTTTCTTAAGGGATAATAAGGCAATGGTGGCAGTTAGCTTAGAAGTGCTTTTGTCTGCATATGTCATGTCCAAAGTGACTAAGATCTACCAGTGCATTTTCAAGCTCACAAGCCATGTGAATACTAATCAATATATGTAGGGCATGGTCACAAATGTGCATACTTACATTTATACATACTGATCGGCATACATACACAATATTCTAGCTATACCCACAAACATAGACTATTATTCTGCAACAGATTCAGAGTTGTGAAGATACATTTCATTCCATTTTCTCTTCTGCTTCTGAACCAAAAGCAACAATCATGTCCAGGCATTAAAGAACTTTTTTTTTTAAATTTAGTACATCCCGTTATCCCCAATGAGCTGAAATTAGCACTGGAATTGGAATTAGATGACCTGATTTAAAGTTCTGGCTAACAAGTTACCTTGGCCTCAGTTTCCTCTGCCGTGAAATTGAGACTATCGCCTTTAACTACTTCGCAGAGTTACAGGAGGACCAAATGACATAAAACCTATAGGAAGCACTCTGCAGACTGTAAATATGACATAAATTACTATTTATCTGATTTATCCCATTAGTACTTATGCAATTTAGTCCCTAGACAAAGTTATTGCTATATCACTCACCAATCACACTTGGACATTTATCGATATTTTAAAATGAAACACACACTCAGATAACAACATAAAATTAATCTCTGATTGTGTCTGTACAGTGCCAAAACTGCTGATTCATAAGTGAAATTGCAGTCAACCAACCAGATGTTTCTTACACAGGATGCCAAATTGCCACTTTAACTGATTTTTATCCAAGAAACTTACTATGTGTATGGGGATGGGGATGGCATAAACACTGCATGAATCACTTTTCATTTCAAATCCATGTGAACAATCTTGCATAGCTTCCATATCCCTTGCTAAGTGCACACCCCCTCACTTGCTGGAGACACTTCCTCACATTCTGCAAAGTGAGCAGCACTCTAAGAGCTTGCCTAGAGGAAAGAGAAGCCCAAGTTTTAGAGTTTTCCCCAGGTGCCAGCCAGAGGCCTGCTGCTGAATGGTCCACGTTAAGAGAAATCCCGTGTGGAGTAAAGATCTGATTTGGATGATCACATTTGTGTTAACCCCTAGTTTCCCGATTTCCTCTGTTGGCTTCTAGGGCTTGATGAACCGTTTCTGTTTGGAGATGTCATATTGCTCCTCTCCACTCCAGCGTGGTGCCCATTGCCTTCCCTACGTTGGCACCATAACAACAACCATTGCCAAGATCTCTGCAAGGGCAGGAAGAACTGAAAGAGAACACGAAGTGAAATTATCCCTTAATTCAAGTGAATTATTGTTACCTTTCTTCACATACTCCTTCCCTCCTCCCTTATTGTCCTCATCTCAAAAGAGAGGTAGTAGGTTCCAAATCAGACCACAAAAAGGATCTTCAGAATCAAGTTAAATTGGAGCACAAGGATTGGAGCTGATGCGAATATGATTTTGCAAGGTGCCAAAGTCTGATGTAATTTACATCCATTTTCTGATTTCTAGCCCTTTGGCATCTACTGAAATAGGGTTTCGAGGCGGAGTTTTTGGACCACATGTATTCCATATATGTTGTTTTTAATTCCAAACATATAATTTTATATATTTCTTCTGTACAAAACTGTCTGCCCGTATGAATGGTGAATTCGATGTGCCAAGTATTTATCATGTCTGTGGTGCTTCTCTAAGCAGCTTTCTCCAAAGGGGCCTGTAACTCATAATCACAGGGGCCGTTTGTGAATATATTTCTCTGGGTCAGAAATTTTGCCGCCGCTGACAGGCACCCTGGACAGCTTTTCAGAAATCTCCTGGTTATTACTCATCCATTAGAAAGGAAAAAAAAATGATATTTTGCATCAGTAGTTGTTTCTGTCTCTCTCTCTTTTCCTTTTAAATTACAGAAATATAGTACCCATTGTAAATCACATGCTGGAGGACATTGCATGCAGATCAGGCAGACAGCTCATTGGGAGGAAATGGCGTGGGGGTGGGTGAGGTCTACGTGAATGAGTAGACACTAGAGAGGGCCTGAGATGGCTTTAGTTAGGTCAAAAGTACCTCGTTAGTGGACAGGTATGCTAGCTGCTCATCCTTTAGGGTGAGGAAAGGCTAACCCATTTACTTCAGAAGTTTCTTAAGTTGTTTTACTCTTAAACATAATAAAAATACACACATTTTTCTTATTCTACTTCGTTTTCTATAATCTGGCTTATTGGTAAACGGAGCTTGAAAAAACAGTGGTTGTAATTGTTAAGGGTCTAAAGAAAATTTTGAAACAATTCACTGGACTTGAAAGGTAGAATTTAGTGCAGGTAGAATTCAGAGAAAAAGGGGGAGGGGGAAGGGAAAGTGAGAGAGAGAGAGAGAGAGAGAGAGAGAGAGAGAGAGAGAGAGAGAGAGAGAGAGAGAGAGAGAGAGGTAAATTTAATCTCTGTGTTCCTAATATTAGGGAGAATTTACTTTGTACTTAACTTTAGCATTAATATTAGGACTTCTTCTCCCACCCCACCTCAGAATACCCATGACTAGAAAAATATTAAAACAGAGAAGATCACATTAGAATAGCAAGTTTCTTCCCAAGAAATTAATCAAACAGCAGCAGGAACTCTATCTGTAGAAGTGCGGTGATAGAGGATTCTAGATCCAAAATGATGCTTGAGAGCCAAATCCTTTCTGATAAATTTCTTTTTAAAAAAAGAATTGGATGTCTCCTAGAATCCTAAACTTGGTTGCAGCTATTGGTGGGAAAAAATTTTGAGAGTCCTCAATTCCTTGTTTATAAATGGAAATGTGTAAATCTGAAATAAAGATGAATAGTACATATAAGTAATAGGAGACAGGTGAAATATCAGAATATATCATGTAAAAAGTCACATGTTCTCTTCATTTTACATTTACCGTAACTTCATCTTTATTTTCTCCAAGTTTTCCCTGTCTTTCTCTCTTTGTCTAGGAGTCAAAATCTGATTGAATACAGAAAAATTGAGTACCCTTCAAGGTTCTCAGAGTCTTAGTTGATTGCCAAGTCTCATACACACAGGGCATCTACTATTCTGGAAGGTTGGGAAAGGTGATTAGTGAATTGTTCAATACCAAGTAAAGTGATATTGGCTATAGAACTAGTACTTAATGACTGCACAGGCAAAGCTTTGATCAAAATTTCAGTTATCATAGATTTATTGAGCATTTATTTTGTGCCAGGTATTATTTAAAACTATAAGTAATGAATTGATGAAATAAGTTGCTTCTCAGATAACCAGAATTCACAGCAGCTAGCTATTCCAGCCATTTCTGGTATCTGGTATCCAGACAGTTCCATGTCTGAATTTTTACCCCTCCTGGATTGTCTTGAGAGAAACTGAACAAGGCCCCCAGTAGCATGCTCCATGTACTCTTTTTTGTTGCTATTTCCAAAAATGCTGGAGTCTCTGACAAAATTATCATCCTCTTTTCAACCTCATTCATGAACTGATTGGTTCTTCCTTTTTCTGGTTTTACTTTATTGAATGACCTCATGAAGCTTGAGAACATATGAAATAATCCTGTTGTGACTTTTCTTTCAAAAAGGATAAGCTAGGCAATTGTAGTTTTCCTCTTTAAAAAATTCAGTTATTCCATCATTCCTTTTGGTAATTACTTTTGTCAGATAATATTATTTATGTTTTTAAATCCAATTCCTATTTCAACTTAATTGGAGAGGTGGAGTGTCTGTGTGAAGTATCAAACTTGATAACTGAAGAAAAGAAAAACATGTTTTTCTATAAATATAGAATGAAAATCGTAAATCATGCCAAATAACCAGCTTTATAAAGTAGGAAATAAAAAGTAAGAGATCTGGAAGACTAGGAATTTTATGTAGTTAGACTTACCATATAATTTGTAGAGTTGAAATCCAGACCAACTAAAGTATCACCCAGTGCGGGGCAGGGGTGGAGGAGGAAGGGGTGATGTTCAGTATTGCCCAACCAGGGCAATCTGATCCAACCAGGATATACACTAACCCCATAGATAACCATATTCACAATTAAAGAAACTAAAGGAAATGTAGGCTAATAAAGATTACTGATTTATGAAAACATTTAATATCTTGTTTATATATTTTTATTTCTTTATAGTATAAACTCTATCTTCTCCTTTCTATTTTATTATCCATATAATTTTCTTCTGGATATGAACAGGTGAAGGGGAAATAATTTTCTTATGTGATTGATCCTATACAAGATAAGAAATAAGTAAAAACTAAACCTGTGCTGATAAAAAGAAACTATAGAAAGCAATATCCCCTTATATCATTAAATATCTGAGTATGTGTGTAACTTGATAAAAATGTCCTATTTTAAACTTAAACTTATAGATGAGGGACATCACTTCACATGGATAAATGGTTAGTTCAAGGATGCCACTATTTGCCAAAACATTCTGAACTCTGTTCTTCTGAAATTTTCAATAAAGTTGGTTTGTTTTTCAAGATGCATGAGCACATTCACCCGTTTCTTGTTAAAATTGATTTTGCCAATTCTATATTAATTACTTCATTTATTTTATTTTATACTAGTTTCTATACCCCAACATCAAAGTATGAAATAATGACTTGAAATAATAATACCAACAAGAAGAAAAAAATCCCGATAACTCAGTAATAGTTTCTACCTACATTTCTGGGATTCATGCTTTTATTTGTTTAATTAATTCTGAATTATTTTATCTCCATTATAGTGTAAAACACAAAATGGAAAAGGGAAAAACATATGTATATGTGAAGTTTAAATAGTTTCTATTAAACTGAGGGCCCGAAGGCAATATTTTTTACTTAAGAGAATAAAAATTTAAACCGGAATGGAATTAATGAATTTCATTATTCCTGAATATATTAACTGGAATTAGATCCTTGTCTATGAAGAATGCATAAATGCTTCTTTTACAGAGCATAAGTGGTTTGAATGTCCAGTGTTTTTCTACCTTAGCCGAAAGTCATCACTGGGCATCTTAGATTCAGAAACTGAGTGTATAGAAACATTGCAGTGAATTTTTGATTGAACTATATAGGATTTATTTATTTGAATAGTGCCACACACAAGAAAAATGCTCCTTAAATCTAAGATAAAAAAATGTTGATTAGTGCTTTGCCTATGTAGTCTTTACTTTCCATCATTTGAAAACTACTAGGTATACATCTTACATGGACAACATGACAAACTTGGCATATGTCTGTTTGATCAAATAACTGATATATGTGTTTATCTCTGAGTAATTTGTGGTTAGAATATGAGAGTCATGCTAACAACAGGATGATCACAGACAGATTGGCAAGGAAGTTAATGCTGATTGAACTAGGACATATTTTGTCTTCTGTAAACCCAAACTAAATTTTAGCAAATAAGAGTCTTTTTGTTTCCTTCCATACTTTTATTGTTCACTTTCAATGCTAAACTCATTGGCGTAGTTGGACTATATGTATCCTTATTTAATTAGAATATCTTATAAAATACACATGCAAAAACTTTGGAATAGTTTCTATTTTCCACAAGTTTGAGGTTCTGCTATGCAAGAAAAGTTTGTTTCTTATCAAAACTTGTTCTTTTCCAGGGAGTCTCTTCATGGCCATTTTTACATCTGTCTCAAAATATATCAATATATGTTAATGCTTTATCCATCATGTCTTTTTTACATAACAGTGTGGTCAGGTCCACTTAATTATTTGGATCAAGGATCTTTATTTCCTTTTCTCTTTGATCTATTTCTTAAGGATGAATGGATATTTGCTTCTTCATATTGTGGGAATACAGAAACAAACATGCGGGCTGGTGGGCAGTGAGGTTCAGTCTCCATCTGTTTTTCTGAGTATACACGCTTACGGTGTATTCTTTCTTACCCTGATGCATAGATCTCTCATTGAATTCAAAAGGATTCTGTGGAAAAAAAGCATAAAGAGATGAAAATCTGATGCTAATCTTAGAAACTAGAATTCATTTTCTTCTTCCAGTGGGTTTTCATTCTCTAGTTTACTCATATTATTTTATATATTTATTTCTCTATCCACCAAACATAGAAGTATCACAAAATTCCGCTCTGAAAAAAGAGAAGATTGTTTTTAAATTCCAGACCATTAATTTTTACTTACAAATTGCTTTTTAGAAAAAAAAGCTTAAAAAGAGAATGTTTCCTTTAAATTAGCTTCCACTGTGCAAATTAAATTAGTTCAATAAGTAATCTGATTGTGCCTTGCTATATCATATAGCTAATTAATATATTATGATTTGAAGAATTCTCTTTATATTAAATGTATATATTTGCACATTTTATGACTGACTTTGCAAAGCAATTTTTAACTAGTGATAGTTTCTATGTGGCAGTTCGAAGTTAAATTTGGAAAGTAAACTTAAAAGATTAGTCATTTTGCCAACTTTTATCAATACAAGCTGAGTCATTTAAAAGCAATAACTTATTTCCCTTTTAAAATCATGCATATGGGTTTAAATTATACTTTATTTTGCTAGATGCTAACAACACAAATTTGTCATTCCATTTTGCAGTTATCATCTGATGACAATAAAAATAACCAGGTTGACTTATTCCCCAGAAATTAGTAAATGTGGTAGATACTGTATTATTAACAAAATAATATTAATGCTGCTCTTTAAAAAGCATTTGAGGCATCAGTGGAATAGAACTGAATCACCAGAAACTGACACGCTCACATACAGTAAGTTAATCTACAACGAAAGGGCCAAAAGCATACCATGTAGAAAGGAAAGTCTCTTCAATAAATGGTGTTGGGAAAACTGGACAGCCACATGCAAAAGAATGGAGCTAGACTACTCTCTAACACTCTTTACAAAAACTAACTCAAAATGGAATAGAGACTTGAGCTTAAGACTAGAAACCATAAAGTTCTTAGAAGACAAGGTAGGAAACACTTTGCATGACATCAGTCAAAAAGAGGTTTTGGGGGACTCAACTCCACCATCAAGGAAAATGAAAACCAAAATAAACAACTGGCACTGCATTCAAACTAAAGAGCTTCTTCACAGAGAAAGAAAACATCACCAAAACCAAAAGGAAACCTACTAACTGGGAGAAGATATCTGCATTTCACATTTCTGACAAAGGTTTAATATCTAAAATATACAAAGAACTCATAAAACTCAATAGCAGAAAACAAGCAATCTAATAAAAAAATGGGAAGAGGAATTGGAGAAACACTTTTCTGAAGAGGATATATAGTTGATCAACAAGCACATGAGTGATGTTCCTCCTCATTGGCTATCAGGAAAATGCAAATCAAAACAACAATAAGATATCATTTTAAACCTGAGAGACTGGCTATTATCCAAAAGTCTGGAAATAACAAATGTTGTCAACAATGTGGAAAAAAGGGAACACCTTTACAGAGTTGATGAGAGTGCAAATTGGTGCAACCCCTATGGAAAACAGTATGGAGATTCCTCAAAAAACTGAAGATGGGAATCCCATATAGTCCTGCCATTCAACTTCTGGGTATTTACTCAAAAGATGCAAAAAACCCCACCTGCAGAGATCTATGCATCCCATGTTTATTGCAGCCCTTTTCACAAAATCTAAGAACTGGAAACACCTAAATGCCCAACATCAGATGAATGGATGAAGATGTGGTACAGATACGCAATGGAATACTACACAGCCCTTAGAAGGGACGAAATCCTGTCATTTGAATCAACATGGATGGATCTATAGGGGATTATGCTAAGTGAAATAAATCAAAGGAAGAAAGAAAGATACCAGATGACCTCACTCATAGGTGAACTGTGAATAGACAAAACAAAGGAACTGATGAAACTAAACCAACTTTTGGACACTTTGAATAGAACTGAGTTTATCAATGGGGACTGGAGGTGGGGGCAAATGGTGGGAGCTCACTGGACAATGGTGAAGAACTCTTGGTGTTTCGGTGGAGGGCAGGGTGTTTTGACAAATATTCAAGGAATAGGAACCTAAACATAGGAGGTTATTTTAATGTGTATATATGACTGCTAATTACTACTAATGTGTAATAATTACTACTAAAAAACATATTTAAACAAAGCATTTGAGACATACCCTGGTGATTTAATGACATAGTTTGCCAGATGACGTCCATAAGCATCCCAATAATCTGGATCTACAATGCAGGGTTTAGGAGCAAACCAAGATGAACTACTAAATAAAGTTAATGAAATACTTCCTCCTCCTCAGTCTTCCTGCCTGCCTCTTTGTTCACCTTCATTCCTGCCTGTACCTTTCCTTTTTTTTTAAAAAAGGTCATTTGAAGTAGCTAGGTTTAGAGTATCTCACTAATAATGAATGTCTTAGAGCTGGCCCCAGATTTCATAAATACTTATTAGTTCCATCTTTTAAGACAATGTGTTTTTTAAAAATGATCTAGATCCATTGTATATAAATAATATTATTTTATTTTCATTATTTAAAAATTATATATTGAATGAACATTGCCTCATAACATTGTATAGGTTTAAGGTATGCACCATCATAAACCAGCATCCATATATAATGCAAGTAAATTCACCACTAACTGTTCAATTCTATCCTTCACCTTAGAATTAGTTCTTTATTTGATTTGCATCCTTTGTCCCCTCCGTTCTGGTAGCCACAATATGCATTTTGACTTCCATTGACAGCCACTTATACCTACATATGCATACATATGAAATGATTAATTTAGCCTATATAATATTTTTATGAAAAAATTGTTTTGTAAATATAACACTATTTTAAATAACATTATGTATGTGTGTGTGTCCTAGATGTCTGCAAATCCAAAAGGTAACATAGTTTGTATTTCATATTATTTAGATGATATTAGGAACACAGCCACCAGAAGTCTTTATCTTGGGAGGAAGCACACTATAGTACATAATCAGGGAACACTTTGCAAAAAAGTTCAAGGGTTTTCAAGTATTCGAAAGAGGTGCTATTATTTGTCCTGCTTTTCAGAATGAGGAAATCAAGTTTTAGAGATTTAAAATCATCTGGCTACCTTCAGGTTAGAGATATTGCAGGACTGCTCTCAGGCTTGTTTTAGTGTGGGAGGAGGTGACTTAATGAAGAATTCTTATTTACTATAGTCTACAATCGAGGTGGAGGAAGACTGAGCTAAGCCTAACTAAATCTAAACTATTTTTGTTGGTGTTTTTGGTTTCGTAGCAATTTATGTAAGAAAGAGATCAGGAATGGATCAGATTAGAATAAAAGCAACTGAAATTTAAAATTAAATATGCATCCTAGAAATATTGAAACATTACAATTAAGTGTGCTAGCCACTGACTAGACAAAAATTGACGAGAGAGGTGAGAACATAAATGAGACAGAAAAGAGTTAAATAAATAAATCAGTTCAGTCTATTTTTAAAGAGTGATACAAGCAGAAATTACTCAAACTCTTTGAGTAACTACCACAAAGACTTCTGTGGAATGCCCTGGTGGAGTATTGCTTTTGTCAGCTTCTGGCTGAAGTGCAGTTCATGTACATCCCAAGGACTTGGGTTTGAGTCCTGGGCTGGGGAGAACAATCAATATGTACAGCTAAATAAAAATCAGGTGGTTTTCCCCCTCTATCTTCCTAGCTGCCTGCCTATTCACCTTCATTCCTGCCTGAAATTTTCCTTCTCATTATCTTTTTAAACAAGAAAAACTTGTTTTCTGCTATCAATTTGATTATCCTAGATAACTTCATTCCTTAAATTTGGAATTATTCTTGCATCTCCTTTTTCTATGCTTTTCAAATGTCTCCCCCTGCTCTCATATTGAAGACTCACTCACTAGTTTCAGTTCAATCAAATGTTCAAGTGCCCCAAGAACCTCTCACGTAAAAGAGCTGCTTTTTCATTAGCTTGTTTTCAAATTCCTTAAATGCTCAAGGATTATTTTATAAAATATTTCCAAGATTCCATATTCCAGCAGGTTTGGCTTTCACTCTCTCCACACATAGGCAGATAAGATTATTCCAGAATAAATGAAATTACTACAAAAATATCAATAGTTCAATACATTTTCAAAGAACTACTAAAACATCTACCTCCTCCGCCACAGTGTGCCTTGTTCTGCCAAATTAATTCTGAATGCTTGGCAGTTCATAAACTATATTAAGGTGACTGTGTGGATAGAACAACTTTCCATTAGACCACTATGGCTTTGAATCAGTCACAGGCTTGTTTATCCTTCTGCCATTATAGGGACCATAAGCTGCCAAGTTTTTGTTGGTCCACTTAGCTTTATATCTGGTTTTCTTACTCTGAAACCCTTGACTCAAATGTAGCTTAACAATAATCATTTTCACCAGTAGGTGGGAGAGCTTATTTCTTTTTGCTGATTGTCACGTTCCTTCCCTGCTTAGGAAGAAGTATGGTATCATTTCCTAGGGCCTTTTCCACAACCCTGCTGATGTCCTCTTGGCTTCTAGTTACTGATGTCTAGAGCAAAAAGAAAATCAGAAACAGGATTTTTTGGAAATAACAAGCTCAGTTTTAAATCTGTTGATTGAATTAAAGGCTATAAACATGGAAAATTTTAAAAAATCAATTTATTTTATAATGATCTTTACATTTGGTAATTAAGAGAAGATGAGTGACTTTTAAGACATGTCTTCATTTGAGAAATCAGGTAAAGATAGAAAGCAAAGTTATAAAGCAGTAAGTATCTAGATGACGAAACATTTGAATGTAGTCCGTTCTAATTCCTTTGGATGGGACAGAACAACGTAGAATCAAATAGCATGCTATCTATTCTATTTTTAAAGATCAACAGAAAAACCAGTTACTCAGCTATTTGTGTAAACTGTTATAACATTTTAACAATTTTTCTATTAATGAAAATCTTTTTATCTACCATGCTTCTATTTGTGATGCAAAGATGGGAAATATTAGTCATCATTTCCTTTTGCAGAGGAAAAAACAAATCCTTCATATGGTTTTCTACTTATGTATTTTACAAATGCATGGCTTCTCTTGTGCAAGAATCACTAAATTTTCAGGTAAAGACTTCTTATTTGCAAGCAATGGAAACAGACTAACATGTCACAAAAAGTATACTAGAGGATGGATATCAGGTTGCTCACAACAGTATACAGAAGTCAAGATGACAAGGATCCATTTAGACATTAAAACGTGCATTGAGTTGCACCCTGGTAAAGTAGCAGTTAAGTCCTCCCCTCTGGCAGAGAGCAGTCCATATACATCCCAAGGACCAGGTGCAGGTCCCAGAGCCTGGAGGAACAACCAAGACGTATAGCTGAAATTAAAAAAAAAAAGAAAAATGTTTCCTGCTCCTCTCTCTCCCTGCCTGCTTTCCTACTCACCTTCATTCCTACCTGCAACTTTCCTTTAAAAAAAAAAAAAGTGCCTTCATACACATGTGTTAAATGGATAGATGTGGACTGCCATATGTAGAAAGTTTTGAGGAACCTGTCTCCTATAGTGCTTCTATCAAAGCTCATAGAGTCAGAGAATTCACAAATATAAATTGTGTTCTCATGTTGAAAAGCAAAGAAACATTTTTTAAATGTAATGAGCTAGATATCCACTAATATGCAGAAGAAATATTTGAATTTTTAAAAATGATTTGCATTTGAGTAATAACTTTGACCTAATTGAAAATTAGAATAGATTTACCCCATTTTTATTATTTTTACTGAATCAATTCTGTCAAAATATGGACATATATTGACCAAACTTAAGATATGCAGCACAAAATATCCATCAAAGTGACTTAAAACATGGAAACTGAAAATAAACACAGATAAAATATTTCACTATTAAATGATTTACCCAGGCTGTATCATATCTGGTAATAATTTTTGTAGGTATACTAATGGGTCACATTAACAATTGTTAAAATATTCCTAAGAATTATTTTCACAATTTATCTTAAAAAGCTCATTTTATGAAACGAACTGAATTCTAAAATCATTGAGCAGATGTAGCTATAGAAGAAATATATTTATTATGTTAGAAGTAGTTAACTAGCATAATAATGTTCAACTCAACCTGGTAAACCGTACAATCCAATTCTATCTAAAATAAATGGTACTATTTAATTTATTATCATGTATTATGTCTCTAGCTCAAATTCCACTTCAAAGAGCATCTAAGTATGTCAGCCCAAGTATACCCATTTAACAAATGTACTGAGGCTCAAAGGTATTAATACACATTTTATTCTCTAGTCTGGGATATTGTCATCTTGACCCCTGTGTACTGCTGTTAAACACAGAGGATTTACTTTGAAGCTTTCATTTAAGGAATTGAGTTATTATCCTTTGCTTGACCTTTGCCCATGGCATATTTATCATGATGCCCTGTAAAACTATAATGTGTGAGAAAAGTGTGAAAAGGAAGTAATATATTTGTGATTTATAAAGAAAGGAGGAATAGGTATAAATCAGACTTTAAAATCCATCCCTAGTTACTTTTTACATAGTCCATTTAGAGCCTCAAAGTTCCACCTTAAAAAAGATTTTTTTTCTGCATTCTTAAAATAATGATTAGCAAAAGTAACTTGAAATTAATCATGATCTGTGATTTCCAGGATCTATGGCCAGGTCTTGTTTATATTTATTACTGGGAACAAAAGAAGGAAACATTATTTTTTAAAGAACAGAAAGAAATAGTTTTCAAGCTGTTCCCTTAATGAACTAGAAAGAGTAACCCTGTCAAATTTAATATAAAAATAGTGTTATAAGCCTATGGCATCTATTTATTACTGGAGAACAAAAGCCTTCATCCATTTCCTTTAAGAATGACATTTTTGTAATTCGCTGCCCATTTCATTTGTTCCAAAGGCCTTCGTGGGGTGACAAATATCCCACAGAAATGGCTACTGATACTTGATAGGATAATGTGCAGCCCCTCAGGACAGGGGTACAGGCAGCAAACTTATCATCCTTTAGTTTAGCTTAGCATGGGTCAGTAACAGCGCCAGAGGTGACAGGAGATGTTAAAGTGTGGGAAGCAAGAGCTGAAAGCTGTAGGAGGGGAGTTTTTATAGTTTATCCTTTCTTTTGCCAAGAAGCTACAGAGACAACTTGAATCACATTGTTGATTTGGTTCACTGCACCCCACACTAACTGTTTCTGGAAAAGAAGCAGGAGGGAGAGAAAAATCCAACACTTACGGGTCATTCTCACCAACAGCATGTGGCATTTCAACATGTCCGATAGGAGGAAGAAATGCATATTTAATATTTTAGCTTCAAGTTCATATTTTAAGAATGCATTAGCCTGCTGGAAGGTCTGTGGTGAATAATCAGTAGGACATTCACCATTATATCAACCTGATAATTTTGCAAAGGAAAAAAACATTAGCAGTGTTGTCTTTCTTGTGGGAATTTTCACAGTATTTTTTTCTGTGTCAGAGTGAATGAAAAAATTACAAGTATGACTCTTCATAAAAATTTTAACTTACAAGTGTTCCCAAAATGTAGTACTTTCAAATTATCATTAACTTTTGTCCATTAAGTACAATGACTTGCATGAAATCTGAATATACACATTTTATTTTCAAGAAAATTAAATCAGGATAGAACTCTCCTTCAGAATATTGTAAAAGAATGATATGCACCAGCTGGTATATTACTCCTGATTCTATTAAAAGATCATGTGAGCAAATTCTTCTAAACACTTCCCAGTTAAAAAAAAAAAAGAAGAAAATAAAAAAGAAAACGTAAGTTCTTCATTAGACAGGTATCTCTCATCACGGCTGTCATTGCACACAATGACACTGGCGGAAACATGATGGTTATTTGTGATGTCTCTAAGGGCACATCTGGTAAAATGATTCCTCTTTTGCAATATTAAGAAATCACTTTTTATGTTGCATCTGATTTGAATTAATTTGTTTTAAAAATTAAATTATACAATGCAAAAATTCCTGGAGGACTGGTAGAATAGAGAGCTAAAAATGGTGACCTTGTTTCACCAACAAGATACCGACTCTACCCGAGTAATTAACCACTTTGATGAGCATTTTGAACCATGATGTCCTCCAGAAGAACTGTCAGAGCCTCTTTGAAGCTTTTATTTTTCTTCCTTATATAGTAAAAGGGCTCAATTATAAATCTCTTTCTTAGATTAGATAATAAAATGTGCTATCAATCAGTTATCACAAATATTAAAACAAATATATACTAAAGGCATTTTTAATTGAGTAATTTTCTTTGCAGTTTGATACAAATACAAGGAGTGTTATAAAATGTCGAGTGTTTTCTAGCAGAACCCTTTTATTCCAGGCATATCTGGAAAATTACATAATGCTGAATTGCAGGAAGATGAAGACAAACTGATGCCTACTTTGAAATAAGTATGTTAAATATTTCACATACTTTATCTCTGAAAACCTGGTTGTGTGCTCCTAATAGCACTATTGCTGGCTAAAATTTATACAGTACTTTTTCCATTGAGTTGGAAATTGTTCCCTTTTCAGAGAGAGGTTCATGTTTATTTCCAACGCAGAAGAACTTGTTTTAGTTTTGAAGGTAAATTGAACAAGTGATTGCTTTCATATATCATGTAATTTCTTACATGTTGATGGCTGTAACTTTTCTGCTTAACGCATTTTATTCCTTACCATGCCTGTCACTGGTTTAAGCAATCTGTGGGTAATTGATTTCTTCTGTAAAACAGATAACATTTGCTTAAAGCTCTTCTGATAGCTTTACAGCCTCTGCATTAAGAGAAGCACTTCCGTCACCACTGGCATTCTTATAAAATATAATTATTATATATCCATCAAAGGCTAGAAGAAAAGGAGAATAGGAAAATGCTGTGCAAAAATTTCCTGAATACAGCATCATGGCAATCAGACGATAACTACTGCTCATTAAACAGATGCTCACCTTGGTTGGCTGCCTTGGTCATCTGGTCAACCCTCACTTTGAATGTCATTGCTTATTAAACAAACAAGTTTTTTTTTAAAATCCTCAACAATTTTCAGTCCATTAGATTTTCAATTAAGAATAAATTTATCTATAGTTTGAGAAGTGACTGTTTCTCAATTATGATTCCCATTTTTACACATAACTTTAGAAAATGTGTAATGTCTTCTAATTGAACAATTTCATAAAGCATAGCATTTGAATACAAATAAATTCTTCCAAAACTAATTGCCACTTTGTTATCTAATATATTTCTTACCTTGAGATAAGAGGGGATGGTTGTAGACCTTTCTAATCAGTGGTCTACAACTCAGAAAAGCCAATGTAACATGGCAGTTCATTTATTAGTGTTTGCAGATGTATGTATGTGAGAGAAGTCTATAGAGAGAAAAGGAACTCTAGTTCTGTAGTAGTCTAAGAAAAAATATTTTGTGTTCAAGGGAACTAATAGATAAAATTTGATGTTTTCTTCTCATTTCTCCTTTTTTCCCTTTTAAAAATCTACAATACAAAGTCATTTTCCATATCTCAACTGTCAGTTCACTATAATATGAAGATGTATATAAGAGGCAGATGAACCAGAATAGGAGAGCTTAGTTTGATAGAGCTTTGCTAGATTTGCGTGCTCTCTTAGTTTGCTATTATAACGAATATTTAGGGGAAGTATGTAATAGAATTGTAAATGACTAACCAACCAACCAAGCAACTACTTTGTGTTTTCCTGTCATACATAAATAAATTGGATTGTTGTTCTTCACTTTCAAGTGGAAGTTCTAAATAATGGGTGCAAAATTGGCATTTTCAATCTCAAAATTTTCTGTTTTCTTATTAGAATCATTTCTGCATGATTCATGTATTAAATATTGTTCTGCCTTTCTATGCTTTCCTCACTGAATTTTGTGGTTTTGAAATAGAAACTGTCTACATGGGAATTTCTTAATTAATGAATCTCAGTTTTTTTTATATTTATTTCTATTATTTCTGTCAGTTTTTTTTTATTCAAAATTGAGTGACATTGACTTCTCTGTGGACTGGGGAAGCATGGAAACATACAATTTTGGTTACAGAGGATCAAGTGTTTCTGTACCCCTTTCTGCTCTCTTGCCTATCTTGCTGTGCACATCTTCCCATAACCTCAGTCATGGAGCATCTTCTGTTTTCTCATCCCACTGCCACTTCCTCATGTTGTTCCAGGCAACCCTTTAACTATAATCTCAGGGAGCTCCATCTTGTCACTTTTCCCAATCTAATCTCTTTGGAAACCCTGTATTTATCAGGAAATCTTTGTGTAGTGATCAGAAGAGAGCTGACACATTCCTCTGTCCCCACACTTCTGCTCACCTTTCACCCAAACTTTTTGTAACTCCCACTTTTGTCACTTGTCTTTAGATGAATTTATGATCAGATTTTACTATGAACTTCTTGTCAGTTATTGTCATATAACTGACACTGATTTATTCAAGTTATTGTTATCAGTTCTGATTTTAAACTCCTAGAGGGTAGAATCTCTGCCTGAGTATTTTATTTTGTCCAGTGGCTACTGTGGCATCATACATGAATTATAATAAGTATGTTTTAATTATGATGATAGTTTTCGTTTACTAGTTATAAGAGAGAATAAGCATTCAATACTATAGTATTATTATTTCAAAAAGTAGAAATGTTAACAAAAGATTTAAGTCACTTATCATTTATTTTTTTCCCTTGATTGACTTCAGAGCTTTGAGGAATTTGAATTTTATTATTTACTTTCTTGAGAATGTATGCACTCAGTGTGTATAGTTATAAACTCACCTTTTCTGAATATGTTGTTGCTGTTTTTTAACTAACTCTACATATGCCATACCGTTCAGATATTTGGGGGAAAATCAATCTTCAAAACGTTTCATATTAACAACAGATTGTTTCAGCGTAACAATCACCATTCTCTAAATTTTTATTAGCATTTCTAAAATAACTGAATTTTTCTCAAGGATCTATGGGGTGTATTTGGACTGTCATTTCTTCGGGGGAACTATCTGCAGTTGTTACATTTGACCATGTGTAGAAATCCCAGGCATAGCCCCAGGCCAAGAGAAGCTTTCACAGAAATGATGAAGAAAAAATTGTCATGTTAAATCCTCTGTTCCAAATCATACTCTTATGAATAACTTGCCTTAACTATATCAACAATACCTTAGAAAAGATTTACTTTTTTAAGACTAAAAGAGACATTAGTCAGATGTGAATAATACTATTACAAATATTTTAGAAAAGTCAAAGCAAAAAGCATTGACATTTGTACTGACTTGTGAGAAATAACCCAATGCGATGGAAAAAAAAAAAAAAAACTTCCTATTAGAGTTTTATTTTGAGAAAGTGCTTCTAAATCCAAGTATAATATGAAATGACTTTTTTCAAGTCCTGTGCAAGCTCTTCTAAATGACCAGCAAATTGAAATCATTTGATCTTCGAGTATATGAGTGAAATATTTCATTTTCCTTCTGGCCAAAGACAATCTTGAGGTTGGTGTTTGTCCTATTTTAACTTAAATTTACTTATTTCGTGAAGGGATGGTGAAGACATCTCTGAGTATTTTTTTAATCTGAGAAGATGAAAATATCTATAAACATAAAAATTGTACTTAAAGATATCTACATGTTTACCCATCACTACTTCTTTCAAGTACATTTCTTAAATAGGTTCCCTATTTAACTATTGTTCTTTCCAGGATATATGTTCCAAATATGTGAAATGATACCACTTTTACGAAGCAATGTTTTAGCAATGCAGTGCTGATTCCCTAACTTCCTCCCAGACCCTGTGCACAACTCAAGTGTCAATAGCAGCACATTAGAAGACATACAACTACAACAGTTTAGCTGGTCTTCGTGAGAACTGTTCACTGGCTGTGCTGTACATCTAGGTCACACGTTCTCTGCTTTGACTAAAGACTGAGTTCTTCATGCTGTGAGAGACCAAAGAAGAGGCATTTAGCATGAGAGAGTAGAGTGCACTCAGTTCTGGGTACAAGGAAGATGTCAGTATAGTCACATCAATGTTGAAGCCAGGAGTTTCTTTGCAGCTCCTATGTGTTTGTACATCAGAGTGTGTTAGCTTAAGTTCATGTCTTCCTTTTTGTCTTTTTCCTGTTCTTGTCCTTCTTAATATTCAAGAAATATTTCTTTTTTATTCTGATTTTTTTCTCTAGTGCCAATACCTGAAGCATAGTAAGTCCTCAATAAATGTTTGTTGTCTGAATGAAAATATGGATGTGTAAGTCTTAAGTGCTTAGACATTACTACAATTGGAAATAAACATGGATGTTCATGGCTATTAGAATCCAGTGGGAATATCTCAATTGCCACATCAAATCACAACTTTCTATAGAGAGATCTTCTGGGAAATGTAGCAATATAAGAGATAAGGAAATCTAAGTTTCTAATATTTTGTCTATGTTGTTGCATTGCTAAAAAAATGAATACAAAATTTTTTACATTGTTTAGAACAAATCTGTGTCACTGGTCAAAATGCTCTAATGTGTTAGTATGTAGGGTTTTCCCTCAGGAAGAAACAAACTTGGAAAAAAAAATAAGAGTAAGAATGGTAGACACTGAAGAATTAAAAGTATGATTTCAGAAATCACGCAGGAGGAATTTTTAACCATTTTATAGAGGGATCCTGAGAAGGCCCGGAAAGTCGGAGATCCATGTAAAGGCAATGAACTGACCGGAACTGAGAGAATTGCATCATCCTCTGGAAAACCAATGCTGTTTATTTCTTTCCAGGGCCTTTCCAAATTTCTATGTTATTCAAGAATGTGAGGTTACATTATTCAGGAAAGCTTTGATTGCCTTCAAGTGACAGCCTCAATATAGGAGTAAGTCAGTCTGTTTTCTTCCATGGATAACAAGCAAGCCCTCCTAACAACAGGGAAATATACAGGCCAGGATTAGAGGGCAGAAAATTTATATATTAAGCAAAGCTTGCACAGTTCTCATTTTCCATTCTTTATTTTTGAAAAAAATAACAAAGCATACATTTATGCACTTGATGTTAAAATTCTCTACAATTTCATGGTAGTGTTCGTAAAGAAAATGACTGCTTAAACATTAATATTAGACAATTGTTTAAATGGAGCTCAACCAAGTTACAATCCAAATATTTTTTTGATTCTTATAAGAAGAGACTTATTGTTAATGATGTAGCTGGAGAAAAATGAGTGAGCATTAGTGCTGTTACATTTGTGCTCAGGTTCATAAGCTATTAGGAAACTTTCTAACACTAAACAAAACTGAAGACAGATTACTTAATGATTTCAGTCAGGTATTGATAAGCTACTAAAACCCCAAATCATCATATATTATTGTTTATGTTTCTCCCATCCAAATAAAATTTTTTCTATGTTTTATATTCCTGACAGGCAACTGAAATTTGAGGCTTAAAATGAGACATTTTAAGGTAAATTTGCTTACTATAGATTAGAAAGCTTAAGATGTTTCTTGGAAGAAAAGCTACCTGCTTTAAATCATCTTAGAGGCAACTGGGTATGGTCATGTGTTATGAAATTTGGCTCACAGAAAACCAAAGTATGAAACAAATAAAGTTTCAGTGTTCAAAAAGGCAATTTGGCTTTGTGTCTAATATGGCCAAGGCTCAAGAGATATAGGAGGACACAAAGATAATGTTAAGATGAATGTCCAGGTCTCAGGTAAATTGTGCACATGTTCTCACCCTTCTGGAAAATATCAACATTCGCTCTAAAAAAAATCTGGGGGGTGAAAAAAATTTATGTGATTCAGATTTACCACTGAAGAGATTTCGTCTGTTTTACCCCATTAGCCTGTTAATAAGAGAAAGTGAGTACAAACAATAAAGGATAGAGATAGGTAGACCATTCCTGAAAACAAGTGGAAGCTGCGTATGAAGTCTGGCCAAATCCAGCCTAAATTATTTAGCTTCCAGACAATCTGCAGAGTGATGAGTGTGGAAAAATGATTATTTTGGGACACCAAGGAGTTTAGGGGCAATTTGTTATGCAGGAATGCTATCGAAATTGCTGACTGATGCACATGCTAATGGTAATATTAGTGAGACTAATCGTATGCATTTTATACACATAGGCATATGGATTTGTGTTGAAGTGCTTGATTTTATCACTGTATAAAAAGAACACATCTGAAGTCAAAAAATTATTGAAGATTAGCCATTAAGACACAGCGTATTGAAATCTGACTTTAAGAATAATACGTAGAATCATAAAAAGTTAAATAATAACAAATTTCATGATATTACTTTGTGGAAGCACTATTTACTTGCTTGTTTAGTAAGTTGTATTGATTTTTTTTTTTTTTAAAGGAAAGGCGCAGGTAGGAATAAAGGCACGTAAGCATATAGGTAGGAAAAGAGAGGAGGAAGAAAGAAACATCCATTTATTTTATTTAGCAGTTCATCTTGATTGTTCCTGCAGCCCTGAGATCTCGAACCCCAGTCCATGGAATGTATGTGGACTGCACTGACTGGAGGTTATGGACTTAACCACTAAGCCACCAGGGCACACCAAAACAGTTATGAATTTTTAAGATTATAGTCTTTTATCTGAAATGTTCCCTAGACAGTCTAATCCACGTAATTTTTTATCCTCTAATTTAAAATATAATATGCCTCAGTTATGTGCTCTGTTTCTTAAACATTTTTCTCTTTTGTAAACTATTAAGAAAAATAATAATTTCAGAAGTTGCATATTCTATAGTTTGATTATGTGTGGTCTTTGGGGGGACAATATGGGTCTGCAAATATTGTGGGGGAAAACCACAATTCATTTTGTCATACAGGAAAAGTTCCCCAACCTGCATATAAGTAAGGTGGTCAAATATTTAAACAAATGTCTTGGTTAAATTTTACACTTGTGGGGGTTAATATTCTTTCATCTGCCACTTAGATTCTCTGGAGTTCAAGTCGTTTTCATGGAATACAACCTAGAACTTCTTATGCAATTCTTCCAAAAATTTTGTTTGAGAGTGATATTAGTTATGAATAATATTGACTAAAAGCTATGTAGTTTATTCAGTTCTCTACAGTGAGTGTATTCTTGGATCAAGTTAGATGATGAGAAATCTGTAAACAATAAAAATCCTGTTTTGGTCTTTTTTATAGCTACTTTACCAGCTTGAATGTGTGTTTATATTTAATTTAGTGAGCAAGAAAAACCATTCTTCTGGAGCAGAGAGTGACACAATGGAAGATGTGTAGATGAATCTGCAATTTAGTACTTTACTTTTATGTACTTAATATCCCTATACTATAAAGTAAAAAGTTTAAGTCAACCAAATAATAATTTTATATGTTATTGAACATTTTCACTTATTGTCAAGATGAAGTCAAGGAATTAGAATTAACCTTTCTACTAGAAACATTTAAAAACTGGAAAAACATATTTGAAATAATGTTTGTAAGACATTTGACAATAGTGAAGAACAGGGATTTCTGACAGATGAGAAACAAAAGAGGTGAGACCAGTATTTACTCAGGCTTGGTGACTTGCAAAGCTTCCAGGTGAGGACACAGAGAAAGGGAGCATAAATCAAGCTTACCAGGTGATCTGAAAATGAAGAGATGATGTTGGTGGTCCAGAGGATTTAAGTTTGTTAGAATATGCAGACAGAGTCAGGAAAGGAGAGATGTGTACATAGCAAATCCCATCGATCTGCAGAGGGTCCTTCTTAAGTAGTCAGTGGAGTTCTGAGCAGTGCATGCATGTGTAGAAAATTCTGCAGCTCTAAAACATAACCATCCAATGGGCTAGAGTGAATGATTCCTCGTATTCATTTAGCACTGACAACTGTGTTATTACAGCCAGACCCACACATTTATAACTGGGCAGAGTACTGAGAAATTAAGCCTCACTTGTGCAGAAAAACTCAACCTAGACACACTTCTGTGGTTCTGAAATAGCTGTCTTAACCATAGAGCCAGAATAATTCCAACTATTTCTAATAGCATTATTGCATCTACAAGCAAAACTGAAGAATACTTTTAAGAATTCAAAATTATCTACTACCAAACAAGGTAAACAAGGCACTGTAGCACCCAACAAGGTATATACCCAGTACCTTGATTCCCATCAAAGATTAATATTCATGCAATAGAGCAGAAAATTACAATCTTTGATAAGGAAGATGTAATAAATCCAGCATTCAAAGGAAGTTATAATAATGTTAAAATGATACATTCAATAATTTTTTTGTAAGGGGACCCATTCCCACTCAAATTTTAAGTTGGAACTAATTTTCAGTTGCCATTTTTCTTTTACTTACTAATATTTTCAAGCATTTTATTTCAGTGACTTTTCTACACATTAAAATGAACTCATATGTATAGTTTCCGATATATGATGTATCCTCATTCCTCAGATATATGTTAACACACCCTGCCCTGCATGACATCACCAAGTGTTCTTCACCACTGTCCTTTGCACTCTTCCAACATTTGCCCCATCCCACCATCAAACTATCTATTGGTAACCTCAGTTCTATTGTAAGTGACCAAGGACTGCTTTTGTTTCGTTTTTTCTTTAATTTCTTTTAATTTTTAAGATAAATAAATTGTCTTCTAATACATATACTATAATTCATCAAAAGATGAAATTTTCTGCCTTCTAGTGATATTTTCCTTAGTATCATAAGTTTGAATTTAAAATATATTTCAATATACAAAAATATACCAAAGACAAAATACTGAAAATTAACTTTAAGCATTCAAGATCTGTGATACGGCTCTTAAGTATGTGATTATAAAGAAGAAGCAGGCTACCTTTTGACACTTTCTCCCCTTCATGTTCCTTAGAAGTTAATCTTCCTTTGTTTCCTTTTGCTATGTGCCTCAAATCTTCCAGAAATATCTTACAATTTCTTAATTACTGAAGTTCCTCACCTCTTCCTTCATCTGATGAGTTACTATACTTTTGTCCTTCTTTCATGTTAATGGTCTCAGGAAAGAGGAAAGATATGTGTATTTTTATTTTTGTATGGTATTGGTTAAAATAAAATTTTATTGAATAGCATTTCATCATGACATTATGTAAGTTTCAGTTGGACAGCATTATAATTTGACATCTCTCTATACTATATCATGTTCACCACCAAAAGTCTGGTTTGCAAAAACCATCATACAACTGAACCCTTTTATCCATTTTACTCACCCTTAACCCATTTCCCCTCTAGTAACCCAAATTCTTCTGTATCTAAGAGTTTGTTTTTCAGGTGTGTATCATAAATTAATGTTTGTATATAATACAATAAGTTTCCCACAAAATATCTAATTCTAACCTTCACCATAAAGTTGACTCTTTTTACCTGATTTACCAATCCACTTCCTGTTTTCCTTTTGGTAACTACTAGTTTGGTCTTACAGACTATTTTGCTATGGTTATTTGTTTGGCTTGTTTCTTTATATTCCACATATTAGTTATCATGATATTTGACTTCCTCTCTGATTCATTTCACTTAGCATAATACCCTCAAGTTTCATCAGTATTTTCCAAATGGCAAGATTTCATTTTTTTTTTGTATTTGAGTAGTACTCCATTGTATGTGCAAATTTGTGTGTGTGAGTATTCCTTATCTTTTGATGAACACTGCTTGTTTCAGAAATATGGCAATTATAAATAAATTTGCTATGAATATAGTGTTTTCACATTTCAGATAAATACCCAGAAATGGAATAGCTGAATCATATGGTATTTCTGTTCCTAATTTTTGAGGAAGCTTTACACTATTTTCTATTGTGGTTATAGCAATTTACATTTCCACCAATAGTTTAATAAGAGGAGTCCCTTTTCTTCATGTCCCTGACAACATTTGCTTTTGTCTTCTTAATAATAGTCATTCACACAGATGTGAAGTAATATGTCATTGTGATATTGATTTGCATTCCCCCAACAATAAATAAATATGAATATCTTTTTATTGTTGGTGGCTGTATGTGTCTTCTTTGGTGAAATGTCTATTCTGATACTCTGTCCATTGTTTAATCAGGTTGTTAGGATTTTTATTGTTGATTTATATGAGTTCTTTATATATTTTGAATATTAATCCCTTGTCAGATGTATTTCCTATTCAGTTGCTTGCCTTTGGTTTTATTGATGACTTTGATGATACAGATGAAGTCCATTTACTTTTGCTTTGGTTTCCGTACTACATTTCCTAGATATCAGGAAGTCTGATATCAAGGAGTTCACTGCCTACATTTTCTTCTGTGCATGTTATGGTCTGGGTCATATGTGCCAGTCTTTAATTCTTTTCAAGTTGTTTTCTGTGTGATATTAGATAGTGGTCTAGTTTTATAACTTTACATGTCATTGTCCTTTTATCCCAAAACAATTTATTAAAGAGATTCTCCTTTCTCCATTTTATGTCCTTGGCTCCTTTGTTATAAATTTGTTGTCCATATATGCAATAGTGTATTTCTGGGCTCTCAGTACTGTCCCAATGACATGTGTGTCTCTTATTCCAACACCATGCTATTTTTATGACTATAGCTTTGTAGCACAAGTCGATCCCAGCATGTGATGTCACCATTTTTTTCTTCCATTTCTCAGAATTGTTTTTGGTTAGTTTATGCCTTATGTGATTCTATACAAATTTTAGGATTTTTGTTCTGCTTCTGTGAAAAATGCTATTGGGATCTTGACAGAGATTGCATTGAACCTGTATGTTGCTTTAGGTAAAATGGTCATTTTAGTAATGTTAATTCTTCTAATCCATGAGAGTGGAATATATTTCTTTGTGTCTTCTTTAGTTTCTTTCAAAATGTCTTAAATTTTTCAAAGCAAGGCTCTTTCATCTACTTGGTTCAGTTTATTCTTAGGTACTTTATGCTTTTTGATGATATTTCCAATATGATTTTTTCTTAGTTCCTCTTTCTTCTGATTCCTTGTTTTAATTTAGAAATGCACCAGACTTTTGTATATTGATTTTGTATCCCACAACTTTAGTGTATTTATTGTTTCTAATAATTTTCATGTAATTTTGAGTCTTCTATGTATAATGTCATGTAATCTATTAATATTTTTTCCTTCCTCCTTTCCATTGTGCATGCCTTTTATTTCTTTTACTTGCCTAATGGATCTAAGACTTCTAATACTATGTTTAATAATAATACAATGGGCAACCTCATCTTGTTCCTAATCATTAAGGAAAAGCTTTCAGTAGAAACCATTGAGTATGATGTTAGTTATGGGTTTGTCATATATGACCTTTATTATGTTGATATACATTTCTTCTATAACTATCATATTGATATTTTTTATTATAAATGGACATTGAATTTTGTCAAGTGTTTTATATGCATCCACCGAGATGATTTTTATGTTTTTTATTCTTCAATTTGTTAGTGTATCATGGTGATTAATTTGCATTTGTTGAAACTTTCTTGCATCCCTGGAATAAATCCCACTTGATCATTGCAAATGATCCTTTGAATGCATTGTTAGATTCAGTGTCCTAATAATTTTTGATGACTTTGTCTATATATCTCTTAGAGATATTTGCCTGATTTTTTTAATGCATGTCTTCATGTGGTTTTTAAATCAGGTAATATTTAACCTCATAATGTGAATTAAGAAGCATTCTCCTTCAAATTCTTGGAAGGGTTTGAGGACAGGTATTCACTCTTCTTTTAATTTTTGTTAGAATCCTCCACTGAAGCCTTCTGATCATGGACTTCGCTTTTTGGGGAGATTTTGGATAACTCTTTCAATCTCCTTGCTAGTGGTCTGTCAATACAGGTTTCTATTTCTTCTTTACTCAGTATTGAAAGTTTGAATTATTCTAAGACATTTATGCGTTTCTTTTAGGTTGTACAATTTTTTGGTGTATAGCTTTTCATAGTAGTTGTCTATGATTATTTGTATTTCTAGATATTCATTGCAATTCCCCTTTGAACTCTGATTTTATTTATTTGAATCTCTTGTCTTTTTTCTTAGTGAGTCTCACTAAATGTTTGTCAAGTTTGTTAATATTTTCAAAGAGTCATTGGTTTTGTGATTCTTTCTGTTATCTTTTAGTATTCATTTCCTTCATTTTCACATGGATTTTTTTTGTTTCCTTCCTTTTATGATTTTTCTTATTTCTTGTTGTAGGACAGTATTGTTATGAATTTCTCTCTTGTACTACATCTGCTGTCTCCCATAGATTTTGGCAAGTTTATTTTCATTTTTATTTGTCTGCAGCTATTTTTTTATTTCTCCTATGTCTTTGGTGATACAATAGCTATTCAGTACTTAACCTTCATGTACTTTTTATTTTTCTAGCTTTATTCTTCTGATTTATTACTCGTTCTATATCATTGTAATAAAAAGAGGTTTTATATGATTTACATCTTCATAAATGCATTGAGACATATTTTGTATTCCAACACAGTCTACATTTAAGACTGTTTCCTGTGCACTTGAGAATATGTATTCTACTGCTTTGGGATGGAATGTTCTGTATACATCTAAGTTCATTTAGTGTGATATGTCATTTAAGGTCAATGTTTCCTTGTTGATTTTCTGTCTGTTTGGATGAACTATGCATTTATGTAGTGGAATTATAAAAAGTCCCCTATTATTATTGTGTTATTGTCACTTTCCCTATAGGTCTGTTAATATGTTCTTTATAAATTTTGTTTCTCCTGTGTTGGATATGGCCCAATACTTTCATTTGTTTTAACCTGGAGAGAGGAGGAGGAAATATTACTTTTCTTTTGTAAAAATTTTACTTCCTTTTGTAAAAAATGTAATGATGCTTTCTTTGTGAAGACAGCAATTTTAACAGCTTTGAATCATTCATCCTTTAATAAATCATGTTGCTTTAAAAAATTGGTCTCATATAGTTGACATGTAGGGTAAACATAAAAAATATTACATTTTTATAGCTATACATATTATAGGTTTTCTTGAAAGATACTCAAATCAACTATAATAATGGATATATTATGGGCACAAACAATTATTTAAGAAACAGTCAAAACAGTATGTGAAATGTCAAGGAATTTCAGGAATGTTCCAAAAGGAGCACAAGACTTTATTTCATGGGAAAAATGAAAAAGATTAGCAAAGAAATTGATGTTATGCTAGATAGTTCTCTGCATTAAATATTTACATGGTGCTTGGACAAAGAATGAGAAGGAAAAAATACAAGTGACCAACCTATCAGCTGAAAAATTCAGGATAAATATTCATATATTATAATGGAAACCATAGTCTGACACTTTAAAGTCATGAAATTGTGTGTTTATGTGTATATGGATGTACATATCCATAAATATATATATATATAATTTAAAATTTGATCCAAATACTGTTTCCATAAATTCTAATAACTTCAATGTAAGTTTAAAAAATATATTTGTAAGCTCTATATTAAAAATAAAGCATTCCATACTAACTTTTTTTCATTGACAACAATGATTGATAAGTTTGGTAAAGAAAAATGCATATTGACATACATAGTAACTAAATGACATTCAGAGTAATTTCTGTCATCATCACAACAATTTCAGAAGACATTAAATTATTATAAAATCTACTTTTGACTTTATCCATAATCTTGAGAAGAAATAGCTGTTAAGGGAAAGTATCTATTGGTGAACTTAGCATAGTATATAGAGATGGATATTCATAATGATGGATACCTGAAAAAAAACAATGTAATGTTACTTCAATAAATACTCTTTTAAAACAAGGAATTAATTATGACTGAGTTCCAGAATCCCTAGTTTATTGTATGGAGATTTTTTTCATTATACCTTCTGTTAAATTATAAAAAAAAGAAGATAAGTGCAGACATAAAGAAATCATGAGTAAAAAGTTATTCATGAAGAGGTTAAAAAAAATGTATATTTTTCATGTTTTCTGCTCAGATTGATAAAGACACAAAGTGAATGATACCCTCAAGTTTACCTTTCTTGATTGACAGAAAAATATTAACATTGGAAACCTTTGAAAGTGGTGATTTAATTCAAAACAAATTATGCTAAACTTTTTGAATTCTGAATCCTGAAAAACTCTCATTTCAAGTAACACAAGGACAACCAAAAGAGAAAAACTTTCTAAATATTAAAAATAAATTAATTTTGACATTGATGATTCAGAGTTTATGACAATTCTGACAGACTGAAGTTTTATCTTTGGCTTTTCACAGAAGAAAATAAGGAAATGTAAATAAGACAATAACCTAATTAAAGGATTTCAAAAACTGGCAATTCTCTATACTGTTATGCAAACACCTGTGGCTGTTTCCCAGGAATGTGTTACTGTAGGTATTCCTGTCACTCTCAGTTATTAATTGGGAGCAGCCTGTGGAACCTGTGACCACAGCATAAACAAGATTATGGATTTCTGAGCACAGCAGCTGGGGTTGATGGTTAATTACATTCTCTGTAGTGGAGGATTTGCAAAACTCATTCTCATCCATCCCAGAGAGGTCCTTGCATCATTCATATCCACTTTTCTAGACAGGTCCAGGATCAGCTCCTCTATGGTTTTCATGGGCGTTTATTTCAGAGTGAAAACTAAGAAGAGGGGGTTAGTGGGATACACTAAATCTTCCCTCACTATAATTAACACCTTCGATATAACCAGTATGCCTGCTTTCCTTCCTCCACTTTTCAGTCCAAATTCCTTTTATCTTCAGTGATTCCCTCACCAAATCTTGGAGACTTTCTTGGTGGTATGAACCAAACTGTCATTAGTGAAATATCTGAACCCTTAATAAGCATACCCTTCGTGGTCCAGATTAATCCCTATGACTTCGTATCTATAATGGAACAAAGAAGTACCAGGAACCTTCAAAATGCAATATCTGAGGTCCACAGTTGTACTTTTTATAGTGTGAAGTACACCAGACATGTTATCGTGACTTTCACATAGAGATCAGCATTTTGTTTCTAAAGTCCTTTTGCATTGTCCTTCCATTTTCTTATTTGTTGGCAATAACTAATGAATTTATGAATTGTCTTCTGATTAGCTTAGCTGAAAGGAGTAAGTGTAAACAGCAAGGAATTCCCATTTAGAAGGAACTGGGTTGGATCACTACCATATTGCACTATAATTTGTGAACAAATTAGATAATAACCCTGGTTTGCAATGTCTTCTTTTAAAAATAATTAAGTTGCAAGATTATGTTGGAATGAATGAAATCATATTTATAACTGGGCAAAATATTTCATACTAATCTATTTGTTTATTTTCTCCTTTTTCTACTCCCCCAACTCCAAGCATCTTCCATTAAAATATAAGACCCATGATTCTGAGGGGTATTTCTGAATTGTTCACTGCTATAGCACCAGCACCATATTGTAGGCACTTATATAATATTTGTTGATTTAATTAATTAATGTGTTTAGCTCAGTATTTGAAATATAGTAGGTCTACAAAATATGAAATTTCTAATTTTCTCCTAAATTTGTACAAGTACATTTTATTATATATTGTATTATTTTCTATATATAATCCAAACATTATTTCCTGATAGAAAATATTTCAGGAAAATGGTGAAAGAAATATTCATTTTGCCAGAGAATTCTGAGATCATTTGAACAGGAATGAAAAATTCATGATAAATCACAGATAACAATTCTGGGGGTTGGGGGTCACTTACTTTAGAATTTAATCATTTTTTAGAATTTTAGGCCATGACTGAACAGTAGAATTATTGTTGACATAGAACATTTTATTCTGAACACATGTTTTTATTTGCCCCATCATCCAACAGATGTTTATCACATTCCAGGCACTGTATTAGACTCAAAAATTTATATATATTTAGAAGTAAAGTTAGCTCTCTATATACAATTTCCAACAAGCTTTCTTAAATAGTAAGCTAGAAAAAGGCAAGTCATTATTAGCATTCCATTCTTGACACAGAAGTCTCCTTCATTTGATACTATATGTTACTGTGCCTGGCCTTCCAGCATGCCCTAGGCCTTGTTTTTTTCAAAGGACTGTGAACTTTCTTTCAGTAGCACATCAGGACACAAGTGTATATCTTAGCAATAGTAAACAAGTTCCTATCAAGCGTGTGCTCTAATATAAAGTTTGAGCAGAAAGAAAATCAGGCTAGCATTGCAGATTGTGAAACCCATTGAGCAGGGACCGTGTCTAATTCTGTGCTCAGTACTTGATTTTTAAATGAAATAAAAAATGAAACAATTTCACTTCAAACTATCGGAGTTTCTCATTTGAAGAAAAATAAGGTTTTTTTCACCAGAGTCTAAGACTACACAATAGAAGTTGGGACTTAATTTAAAATATATGAGTTTTTGTATAATAACTATTCACTTCAGTTTTCTTATTCATTTAATGAGTTTTACCTTCCCTTATATAACAAATATTGTCAAAATTAATATTCATCTTAAAAATAATTAATAGTTAAATGTGTTTTAAATTGATTATTGTATTTATTAATTTGAACTTTGGAGCTTATTTAAAAGTAAATAAAATTTATAAAAAGTTCCTTACTGCGTAGTAGTATGTATAACATTGCAGTGAACCTATAAGATTTTTCCATTGTTACAATCTTTTTCTCAGGATAACACATTTTATTAAACTAGCCTTTATTTCTTTATTAAATATAATTTTGTTATTACTGTGTAGTATTCCATTGTACATGTGTTCCATTATTTTTTATTGTTTCACCTTCTAATAGATATTTGGGTTCTTTCCAGTTGTGGCCGTTATGTTATGTGGCTGTTTCTTCTTCAGCTGCCATATCATTTGTATACATATCCTTTTTATGGACATGTTTTCATTTATATTCGATAACCATCTAGGAATAGGATTTTGGGGTCATATGTTAAGTGCATGTCAACCTTTGTAAGAAACTCCAGATTGTTTTTTAAGGTGGAAAAACCATCTTATATTCCTACTAGCAATATACGCGATTTCGAATTCTTTAACTTTCTTGCCAGCACTTGGTGGCATTAATCTTGTTTTATATTTAGCCATTGTATTGTATGTCTAATGACATTCTGCATTGATACATGCAACAACATAGACAAAGACTTTGAACTGAGTGAAATAAATCAAGAACAAAAGAATATATATTGTATGATTCTATTTATATGAAGTTTTGAGGAACAAATTTAATCTATAATCAGAATGTAGATCAGCATTTGCTTGGTGTCAGGTATGGAGTTAAGATTATCTGTAAAGAACCATAATACAAAGTTAATTTTGGAAATCATGGAATTATTTTGTCTTTTATTAAAATAATTTCCTATGTACATATTTGTCAAAATTCATCAAAATGTCCATTTAAGGTGGATGCATTTAATAGTATATAAATTACATGTCCATAAAATTGATAAGTAATAAATATATCAATCTGATTTTTATTATCATCAAAAATTCTTAAAACTATTATCTTTCTGTGAGGTATTTGAAGTTTTTTTAGAGCATGAAAAGTATAGAGACAGTCCACAAAATCAAGCACTGTGCCTTCCAGAGAAGCATGTTTGTAAAAGCCGTGTGAATGTCATACATTCTGTCACTCTAGACCTGACACCTAGAGAACAAAATTCTGCTCAGATCATGAATTGGGTCTGATTTTAATATTTGTAGGTTACCCATAACTGAATATTTGTTAATGATATTACTTCAATACATGTTCTTTATAAAAAACAATGCATGTGAGAAGAACATCCATTATTCCACCACTTAAAGGAAATGCTGTTCTTATTTTGGAGTATTCCTTCATTTTACTGCAAGTTTTACATGTCTCAGATAATATGGTAAGTGCTATTTTATAAATGCCTTTCTACCTCAATATTAAATCATTAACATTTTCCCAAGTCATTAAGCATTCCATAAACATCATTCTGATAACTGCATAATAGCTCATCATACGTCTGTACATAATTAACGACTACTTTTTTAATGGCATTCAGGTTTTTTGCCTAAAGAGCAGGCACATTGTTTATACCATTGAAAAGTCATCAAAATTTTCTTGAATGAACGAATGTTTGAGTCATGAACAATGTGTGAAGAACATCTTTGTATAATAATCATTACATTTTGTGAAAAGCTTTAAGATAGCTTCCAAGGAATGTAAAATCTATGATAAACATAATATATGTTTTTGAGAAAATGCAAAAAGGTTTTTTCAAAAGTGAAACATTCAAAATAAAAATGTGTTTTAGTGAGTTATGGTTTCTTTTTAACTTTTTCTTAATGATGTACTTAGTAAGAATAAAGATAGAAAATTTTCACTTTTCCTTTCTTTAAAAAAACTCATGGTAGTTCGATTTCTAAGAACTTCTTGGTTTTTGCTTAAGGTCATTTTCTAAATTCAAGCTTTTTTTAAAACTAGAGTTTCAACTGCTTTTTTCAGCCAGTGTGGTCTTTTTGTATATTCATTTTAGTCTGGTACTTACTGGGTGACGAAGACCAAGAAAACATAACTAATGGGTTGTGATGGTGGCTGAGTTGACACTTTTACTTAGTGTTCTGCTTTATGGTAATCTGCCCTGGCTGATTTTTCCAAGGCAGCCTCAAGCATGAGGCTGCATTCACTTTTGTATTGGTTCCTCTTTTTATACATTTCTAATAGACAAATCTTTTCATTACCAAAGACTACAGATCTTGGGTCTTACCAAAGGAATACATTTATGGTCTTGTAATCAAGTCGACCATAAATAAGAGTGATGGCTAAAATCTGACTCCTTGACTAGAGAATTGCAATGCTGACCTCGATTTTAGCCTGTTTATGACTCTAACTTAATATGAAGGAAGAGACTTTCAATCCTGGTATAAAGACATGAAGTTTGAAAAAAAAAGATCATCTCGTCATACTGCTGCTAGTATATTAATCCTTAGAAGGCTCTTGAATTCTTTTTCATTTAACTTTTTTTGCAGTAACTTTGATTTTGCACATTAAAATAAATTCATATGTATAGGTTCCCCTTAGGTGTAGTTTCCACATTGCTCACATCTGTCAACACAACACATACACATACAACAAATCACCAAGTGTCCTTCACCATTGTTCAGTGGACTCCACCACAACTTACCTCATGCTCCCTGTCCCATTTCCCTTTAGTAACTTCAGATCTATAGCCAAGTGTCCCAGGGTGTTTCTGAAGTTAAACACTTGGGTAGTTTGCAGTTTTTAGCTATCGCGAATAGGGCTGCAATAAACATGGGGGTACATAAACCTATGCAAGTAAGTGTTTTGTATGTTTTGGGAAAACACCCAATTGTAGGATGGCAGGATCATATGGGATTTCCATCTTCAACTTACAGAGGAAACTCCATACTGTTTTCCACAGGGGTTACACCAATTTGCACTCCCACCAACAGTGTAAAAGTATCACCTTTTCTCCACATCCTTGCTAACATTTGTTGTTCCTAGACTTTTGGATGAGAATCTCTCAAGTGTAAGGTGATACCTCATTGTTGTTTTCATTTGCATTTCCCTGATAGCCAATGAGTAGGAGCATCTTTTCATGTGCCTGTTGGCCATCTGTATATCCTCTTTGGAAAAATGTCTCTCCAATTCATCTTCCCATTTTTTGATTGGATTGCCTGTTTTTTTGTAGAGCTAGTTTTGTGGTGATGAATTCCTTTAACTGTTGCTTATTAATAAAGTTTTTTTTTATCATTCTTCAATTCTGAATAATAATCTAGCAGGTTTTAGTATCTTAGGTTGAAAATCCTTTTCTTTCACCACTTTGACTATAACATAATATTCCCACCTGGCCTGTAGAGTTTCAGTTGAGGAGTCCACAGATGATGTTTTATGGATTCCTTTGCATGTGACTCATTTTTCTCTGACTGCTTTTAAGATTATTTCTTTATCTTGCATTTTTTGAAATTTTAATAGTAATGTGGCTAGGTGTTAGATTTCTGTTTGGGTTTCTTTTATTAGGAACTTTTGAGCTTCCTGGATATGGAGACTTGCTCCATTCTTCAAGTTAGGGAAATTCTCAGCCATTATTTCTTCAAATACATTTTCTGCCCTTCTCTTTCTGAGACCCCTATGATGCAAATGTTTTTCCTTTTGATGTTATCCCATAGGTCTCAAATGCTGTCTTCATTTATTTGCATTCTTTTGTCTCTTTGCTAGTTTACATAAGTGCTTCCCTCTGCCCTATATTCTAGCTCACTGATTCATTCATCCTATTCTTGAGTCCTTCTATTGAGTTTTTAGTTCAGTTTTGTCATTTGTCATTTCTTTGATATTCTGCTTCATTTTTTTCTCTGTCTTTCATTGATCTCTTTTTCTTCTTCTATTGTTTTCCTGATTTCCTTGAGTATATTTATCACTGTTGCCCTAAATTCATCCTCAGGTAGTTTGCATGCATCTGTTGTATTCCAATTTTCCCCTGAGGTTTTGATTGGATTCATCATTTCACGTATACGTCTCTGAGTCGTTGCTCTGTTTGGCATTCTATTTATGTCTGTGGAGTACATCTTTTAGTGGTGACCTGTATAGGGTATCAACTTGCACTGAGTATGCTTGGATATTGGTTTGAACACTGGGATACTGAGTTTTGAGGTGTCACCACTAGTTGAATTTTTTGAAGTTCTCTTGTGAGCTCTCTGTTGGGGCCCAGAATTTGAACCTAGGGGGTTGCAGTTTGTGTAAAGTGTGCAGAGCTATGCTCCAGCATCCCTTCTCTGAATTGTAATGACCACCTTGCTCTTGACCCACAATCATCAATGAGACTGCAGTTTTGCCTCCACCCACTGATTAGTGCTAGTGGGTAGCATTGATGGTTTCTCCCTCTGGGAGACTGTCTTCTTCTTTTAAGTCCAGAGCAGGATTTCCAGTGGGTGTGTTCTGTGGCTACAGAGCAATATGGTGGTAGGTGGTGGTTTGGGGGATTCCCCTAGCTGCCTTCCTACTGTGGTGGCACTCAGTGTCATTTTCTTGCTGGGTCTCCCATTCAAATCACCAGGGCACTGGTCCTTCCTCTGCCTGGCACCAAGACCCTTTTCTTGAATTCTTTTTGGTTCTCTTTAGTTGTCCTTTATAATTCACGCCCCCCCCCCCCCGCCAATTTGGGCCAGTAGCTTAATTTAAAAATACTGTGACTTATTTTAAATGCTGCTTTGGGAGGAGGGGAGATTCATTTTAAATGCAAAGTAAGAAATTAAAAAATGTCATGTACCTTGTAATAGTCATGCCCAGAACATAAGTCCATATCTATATAAGCAGAATAACCAGATTAGTAAACTAGTAGATTTTCTTAGCCATTTTATCAACTAAATCCTCGGGTGACATACATATTGTTGCTGGCCTTTGCAAAGAGGAGTCTGAAAAAAAGCAAATAGAATATTGGAGAAATTCAGATGATTGAGTGGCAGCATCTTAGCATTTCATATATATTTCAATTAATTAACATTTATTCTTTTACTTCTTTGTATGGTGTACTTTCTATTTTATTGAAACTTTAATTTTTATGCAGATTTATGAAACCTGTGAGAAAAAATGACTTGCCATTTCTTTTTGGGATACATTTTAAAAATGAAGTACAAAAACCTGAAAGCGTTTTTGAAAAAAAGTTCAGATATTTCACAAAGTCACACTGCTGACATAAGACAGTGAATATAGGTCTGATACCTTTTTTTTTTGTTACCTGTGACCAAGGTCTTGAATCCAGGTTCACAGCTTTATAACATGTACTTTAATTGCCTGTAGAGCTGCAATATCTTAAAAACCTAGCTTACAGCTTTTCAAGACTAATCAATATTGCTCTTTAATTTAAAAAAATGTATTTTCTACATACAAATGAGGTGAGAAGTAATGTGGAAATGGTTAGTCAAAAAGTCTGACAAAATTCCCTGGGCAACTGCCCATTTCCTTGACTCTATTGCTATGCACTTCAAGAGGGTGTGTCAGTGTTGCTGACTAAGGGTCAAGGGTTTGGGGAAAACAGGTGTCACTCAGATCATTTTACTTGACAGTCGAAAGCACTGAGGTCACTGACCCAGTTGAAGGAAAATAGGTCCAACAACAGTGGCAAGCTGTACTTGTGACACTCTTTGCCCTCCTTTTTACATTTATTTCCCTTTTGATTCATACCGATTCTTTTTCAACAACTTGAAGGATAACTGTTGTTTCTGGGCCTAAGCAGGACTCAAGTCTAAGGATACCTACAGATTGTGAAATTCCAGATCTAATGAAAGTAGCATTAGGCCAATGCTTGGATTATTTGGTTATAAATTATGGCTTCTGTTAAATAAAAGAAGACATAAAGATGAATTATATAATAAAACTTTTTTTGGTTTAATATGTTCAACTTTACTTTCTATAAAATTTAAATAAACATGTTTTGTTTTTTCTTTGAATTTTATTTGTCTCTTTTAATTCTGTTCTGATTTATATTTCTCTCTGACTATTTCAATTTTTCACACTCTGACTTGCTTACACACATCTACACAAACACATATACCATGAAATAACAAATCACATTTCCCTTTTTCAATGAAGGAGATTCTATTATATATTTTGAGATATTTACTTCAAGTGTGTGCATTAAAAATGAAATTGGGTACATTTTGAAACAGTCTTTGAAAAATAACTGTATGTCATTTTTGCTTGTTGCCTACCACTCAAAATTAAAATATTTCTGCATTTTATGTATTTTTAAATTTCCTTTGAAAATTGCAATACTCTATAAAGTTGCCATCTGGAAGCTTCAAGTTACATTAAATAATTTTTCAAAATATCATAAAGAGCAAATATTTCAATAGATACTCCTGATAAAATTTTATAGCTTATGTAGTTAATATCTTTCTAAACCTCTAGAGTATTTATGAAGGCAACTAGGAATTAATTTGCTAACTACTGAGTTTAAAATCACTACGGCATATTACATTGCTAGAGAGGTACCAGTACAAGTGAGAAAATGTTAAAGAATATATCAAGATGCATATAGTAGTTAAAAGACATATCATGATGTATATGATGAAATGGTAATGGCATGAATATCTGTTGGTATATTCCAGCAATTAAAATTTTTTTTATTGTAAACGGAATAAATACATTGAATCCACATCTTCCAGATTCAGACGTGAATGGATAAGGGAAAAACTAAATTAAATGAGTGTGCTTTAAAATTTTTATTTATAAGGAAATACTATATGGATACATTTGTTATTTGCTTCTTTTATTGATGACAGAAAGATATCAATTATTTCCAATAAAACTGGATTTATTTTGCATTTAGTTTATAAACTATTTTTATGTTTTACTTTTCAGACTCAAATATCCTACATAATTGACAATTTACAGAATAGACAATGTCAAGAACCACATCTTCACTGAAATCAATTATCCGTATTCGGTAAGTGGGGCAGAAAATATTTGATAAATATTTATCTGTGGTAAATGCCAATGTTCATGTCTTATCTATAATTTTATTAAAGAGTCTTAGGAAAATTTTAAACATTACTTAAGATGATTTTGCTCAGACTGCTCTGCATTTCAGCAAAACTTTTGTTGTTTAATCTATTGTACTCGATATTATGCTGCCACTCTTAAATGAAAAACAGGAAAGAATGAAAATACAAAGCTCTATATAATCCATTTGAATGTAGTACATTAACTTTTCGTCAAAGTAGAACTCAAAGCAAAATAGTTCTAACTGATAATATTAAAAATTAAATCTTACTTGTCTTTGTGTGTTTGGGTTGCTATAACAGAATGCCAAAGGCTGGGATGCTATTTCCTTAAGGGAGAGGTGACAGCAGTGGTGGCCACAGCCTGCAGCAGTCAGTGCCACAAGGGTGGTCTTTAATGTGACACAAAAGAGGCAGCTATCTATAAAAATACATATAAAGTCAATCATAAAAGATAATCTCTTAAAATGAAAAACTTTACCCGTAAAAGCAGTAAAAAAAATGAGCAAAAATTTACTAAATAGGATATACAAGCTAGTAAGAATATGGAAATATGATCTTTTTTTTTTTTCTAACTTGGAAATGTTACTAAAATTTAATGAAATGTGCCTTCACACTCACCAGAACGGAAAAAAAAAGTCAAACATTGACAATATCAATTATTTGCAAAATTCCTGAGTAATGGGTACTTTCTTAAATTGCTGTTAGGGGTATAAACCAATGCAACTAAGTAGAAAACTGGGCAATTCCAATCATATTTACTTCTCAAGTGAATTGTAATTTCATAAAATACTTGTGCAAGGAAATACATAACAACTTTATTCAGAATATCTAAAACCTGAAATTAGCAAAATGGCTCATAATATGTGAATCTGTGAACAAGCTGTTATATTTATATAATAGATTACTACTCTAACAAGTTACTAAAACATCCCAAAATATGAATGAGGATCAAAAATTATTTTTCCTAAGAAGAAGTTACATACAAATGCCACAGGACTGTTTCATGATTTCATTAATATGAAATATAGTTATGGCAAAATTAGTTTATAATGGAAGAAATCAGAACACTGACTGTCTTTGGAGAGGATAATGAGAGAACTTTCTGAGGAAATGAAAATGCTCTGTAGCTTGACTGAGATTGTTGTCACATGAATGTATACATTTGCCAGTCAGAATACATGCAAAAGAATGTTCATCAAATAATTATTTGTAAAAGCAAAATCAGTATTATCATTAACAAAACAATGAGGAATATGCTAACTATGTACCAAGAGAATGATTAAATAATGCCTATAGAAACTGTAGTTTGATGTACTACTGTGTTGAAACATTAATGAATTACAGATATGCACAAGAATATGAATGACTTTCACAAACAACATTTACTGAAAAAATCATTTGCAGAAAAAAATATATGAATCATTCCTGTTAAGTAATATTTTCATTTATGCCAAGTTCAATACAATAGTGTATGTATAAATGCAAATATCATAAAACTATTGTGAAAAGCTATAAATAGCAAATTCAAAATTCAGGCCAGAGTGAAAAATCAACATGAACAACTAAATAAAGTTGTGTCTTCCTTTGTTCCTTAAATGTTTCTTTCTTTTCTCTTTTCCTTCCTTGCTTTAAAAAAAAATTGTCTTCAAATATTGACTATTAGTGTAATGAAATTTAAATTTGAACATAAACAAAATTATTATGGGAATTGGATAATATTCTCTTAAGCTATATGTGGAAGACTAAAGAAATAGGGACTTAGGTAGGAATAATTAAACAAAATATTGAATTACTGTACTGCAACATGTACAAAATAAATGCCAGATGATTTTTTAAAAGTCTCTACAATTATCTTAGAGATTACAAGTACAACTTTTTGAGTAAAGAAAAGAATTCCAGTTGTTGGAAAAAAAAGTAGATAGGCATGTTTGATAATATAGAAAGAGAAACATCATATGGCAAAAGATCAAGTTTAAAAAAAAAGTGAGATGAAATATAATGGTAATGTAAGAAAAATGAGGATCTCTTTCATGTTTTTTAATTTACTCACTAAAATGTATTTTTATTGTATTAACTATCATAACTAGCTTAATACGTTAACCTCAAATGCTGTCATTATTCATTTACTTTAATCAACACGTATGTTTGGGACATCTATAGTGATCTAGCCCTCTTCCGGCTTTGAGGCTACAGCAGTCAATAGGAGCAAAGAAGAAAACTGTGCCCTCATGAAGTTCACTCTAAATCAGTAAAATAAATAATGAACTAAATGATAATATATGAATTAATGAAAATAAAATATTTAGTGTGTTAGATAACAATAAATGTAGTTAAGTAAAACTAGAGTGGTGATATACAAAGTATATACTGTGTTTCTGTTTCTCTCTCTCTCCCCCGTGTGTGTGTGTGTGTGTGTGTGTGTGTGTGTGTGTGTGTGTGTTTCTTCAACTTCATTCAGTGAAAACATACATGCCAGAACAGGCAGAGTTGAATTTAACCACCTTAGTTGATTTGCCATCTGCTACAATGACTCCTCTTTTAAGAGGGTCAAGGGAACTGAAAGTGTATGTGAGGGAGACAGTATAATGGAGGCAGTTGGCTATGTAAAGAAGGAAACAGAGATGTAAGGGTGATACATATTTATTTTTGACCTCTGAAGCACACAATAGAGTCCCTCTGTTTTTAGGAAATTTGAATGAAATCATTTTGTTATGTTACAAATGTTTGCAGAAATATAGATTTCTATAAACATAATTAAAATCATTTTCTATAAAGTCTTAATTTGTACTAAATTCTTATTTCTCATGCACTTGAACTCCAAAACTATCTTTATTATTTTAAATCTTTACAGAGAAGAGGGAACTTAAATTGCTTGGTTCAGCATTTTGCATAGTCTGTGTAAGATGATAATAAATGCTCTAGTTGTTGCATCCTCTTTCCTTATAAGACAGTCATGAAATTTATTAGCATGTTAAAAATTCTGGAAGGGTCTATAGTAAAGAAATCTGACCAAATGCAACTGTTTTTCCCAAACATATTTGATAGCAAACTACTACTCATCTTTCTTCTTTCCTGAGCACCTGTTAACACCTCATTAAATTAATGCATCTCAGAACAGTTTGAGACATGTCATGATCACTATAAATTAGTAAACAGAAGCATAGCATACTTGTAGGTTTTTCTAAAGTTACATAGCTACTTATTAGCAGAAAGAATCAGAACTAACTTGGTGTTTAGTCTCTAGTGTTTCTTTAATCTGGTTCTTTCTTATTCCCAAAGCTGTACTGAGCCATATTGCAGTCTTAGGCAAAAAGAGAAATCTGGAAGATGAATCCAAAATTTGATTTAAAAATTTGATGTTTTTTCCTTCATGGATTTATTTATATAAAATTTATTTTTAAATATTGATTCAAATGTGAAGTATATTAATAAACTGAGCTTTTGGTTGTTGTTGCCCCTTTTAGTTTGTGCAAGAAAAATAAAATAGACCTGGTTCAAATTATCCCAACAAAACTACTTGTCTTGGAATATATGTTATTCCATATTTCAAATTATTTTAAAGCATAATAGATTAGTCATCAAAACCCACTCTTTGTTCTTTTCCTCACATTTGTGAATACATACCTATTGTCCTTGGATGAATGTCAGGATTGCTAGAGTGTTTGTCTAACTTTTGTGTTTATTAAATTATAAATATCACATGGATTATTGTACACTGAAAATCTGAAACTTTAATTGAATTATAACTAACAAACCATTAGTCATTCCCTATGTACAAGGGAATAAACTTGGACCTGAGGTTTCCTCTACTTCTTGCTACACTTCATGAAAATGCATATTTACTAACTCAGTTGATTTAATAACACAATTTTGCAAATTGCGTTTCAGAAAAGGGGATGTGAAAAAGGTCAGGAGGATTAAACGTAAAAATGAAATTATTTGGATAAAGATCTGAAGGAAAATAAAGTCTTTCAGGACTTCTCAGGGCCTTAGTATGCTAATATTTTTCACGAATAAAAAAACACTTGTAGAATGTGGTGTTTCTTAACTACATCTAACTACAGAATCTTTATATAATCTGAATGAATGTATGTGAGCTCTTGCATAGAACATGTGTCACAGCACTATTGTTTCACGGATCATCTTTAGCATATGCATCTCTAATACACCAGTCAAGCTTGGATTTACTTTATAGAAAGTGTTTTCAGATAAACGTGTAAGTCAGTGTTCAGTGATAACACTCTGGTCTCCAGTAAAGGCTCACTAACTCTTAGAACCAGACAGGACTCTTCTTGCACATGAAAAATACATTGAAAATGAATAAATTGGTAATCAAGGGGAAATTTATGAGAAGAGATTTTAATTTTCTGATCAACATCTCCACCTTTTCATAGCTGAAATGTTTTTTTAACTCCTGGGTGCTGATTCTAGAATTAATGAAGGAGTTTCCCCTAATCAATCATATTTAAATAGCTAATACTTTCCCTTGCTGTCTTAGGCAACTCTGACCTGTTTATTTCAAAAGGAATTTTTAAATATTTGAAAATTGAATTCTCCTTTCTGATTACAGTTTTGTTGTTCTCCACATGCAATGACACTTCTCATCTGACCATCTCTGAGACCCGGAAGAACTCTTATTTTCCTTACTCTCAGGGATGCTGCTGAAAAAAAAAAAATTCTTGCTCCCCATATCTAACGACCAATTGAAAGGAAACTAATCTTGACCACCTGAAAATTTAATGAAGTCTAAACTGGATAGTACTGAAAACAAATACAAAAAAAATTAAATTTTTAGAGAAATTTGGATAAATTGTGAGAAGAGTGCTTTTGCAACTGCAAGCAAAGATTAAAAACTGACCAATATTTAAAATCATTACCTCTAACTTCCTCTCCATCTCTTTTGTTGTAGGTTTCTACACTTTGATAGCATATCAAGGTATGTAATGACATACCATCTTTCAAATAGTGTCATAACTTGCCTAGACTTATTTGCATAAGTTAGTTTTAATATCTGATCATCCCATCACTGGTCTATTTGGATTAGAAAGGAATTTTCTCATCCTTCCTAACCTCTTTAGCAGAATTTCTTTAGGAGTCTGAGTTTTTCAAAATGAAATAGGTAATTGTTGTTTATAAAATATTATGATGGCACAGAGTCTGTAGCAACTGAAAACATCCCAGTGTTTGCTGCAAGGCATGAGGAGACAGTGACACAGCTCATTTCCTCAGCCGAGCTCTCTTTGCTGCCTTGTACAACACTTATTTCAAAGCACGCCACAGCTTAGAACTGTCGTGATCCCCATTAATATAAAATCATTGACCCCTGCTCCCGCTGGTGCGACTAAATTACATTCTGCTGCTCAGCGGCAGCCGCACATGGGGCCAGCGCTTTTAGTCATCGCCAGGTGCCTTGATGCCAGCACAGCCCCTCCTACACCCAGGGTTTGCCTTTAATGAGGATTAGGCACCTTCAAAGATCTAGGAGGACCCACTCCCAGGATGGAAGCCTTTCTAATGGCATCTGGGCTTATCGTAGGCAGTAATTTAGTATCTCAGAGGAGACTGGAGAGAGATTCATTTCTCGCCTCTAAGAAATGGCAAGAATGGGTGGTTTGTGATTGGCTTTTATTTTTGCTTTCTCTCCCTCTCCATCAGCACACATTCAAGAGAATGAAGCCTAATCCTAACATGTTTTTAAACTTAGAAGCTGGTTGTAGTCAGACAATATCCCAAATCATGGCATATCTCCGGTGGGAACATTTCTCTTTTATATTATTAAGGAATGTGCTATTAATAAATCTTAAACCCATCCACAGATGCCACACACTTTTTCATCTTTGTATTTCGAGGGGTGGAATGTCTTTACAAAAGGATTGCTAGCCTGATCCAAAAAATCTGTGTTCTCACTGTGTGGGCTCACTTTATATCAGAAATGGATCCTCAGGAGCTTGTCTTCCACGTGGTACCCTTGCTGTCTGAGAGTAAGGTGGACCTTGGGTCTTGCTACAGTGCACATGGAATTTGCAGGAATATTCTTGTGTTGCCCTCAAAATGATTCTTGTCCTGATGGTTAAGGGATAAAGCTGGAGAGTTAGGGGCAGAACATAGAAAATAGTGCATAAAGGAAAGATACTCTAAATAGTCAAACTTCTCCCTGTCATAAACCATATACAAATTAAAAAGTAATTGATGATCACTAACACATATGGTATTAAAATGAGTATGATCATGTGGATGTGCATACATATATTCACACAATTATTTGCAGTATGTTTAGATGAGTTTTTTATATAATGAACTTAATAAAAACTTAAAAATAATTTTTCATCAAAAGAAAATCTGGTGTTTGAAGCATTATTTGTGGAAAAATTTGAAATTTGGGGGTGTTCTAGGAATGATAGAGTCTACATATTAAATTAAAACTGAGGAGTTTAATCAGAAAAAGAATTTGAATTTTTGGTTTCATTTATAGGAGACAAGTCAAAGCATGAAATTTTCTTAAACTAGTCATTGTCAACATTTAATTTTTAGTTTTCACATATCTTTTGGTGAGAAATGATTTAGCTCAATCCCTGGGCACATTAAAACCAGTCAGTAATGTAAAATAAAACAGTTTATCAATATGGCGCTGATCACACTGAGTGTATCTAGAAATTTTGTCTGAATTTTATACTCACTGATTCCTATCAAAAGAAACAAATTAAATTTTGTGGCCCTAGGGACTATATGTAGCTGCCAATAGTTCTCACAAACTGCAGAGAGGTTAAATGGCATGTACTAGTTAACTACAAAAATTTTAAATACTATTCGTTCATAAAAATTCATTTTCAATAAAAATGGCAAAACCCAACAAAGCTAAAAATGTGAAATTTCTGAGGATTGAATTAATCTCTGTGAACTATGAAGACAAATAAATAATATAAATCAACATAAGTGTTCACTCTACCTTTTTAAAGACTGGCTTTGGCTTTCTGAAATTATTATAATTTTTATCTTGAGGTTTGTGTTTCATGAAAATCAGTCTTTGGATTAGCAACTTGCTTCTGAAAGCTGATACCCAAACAGAGGCCTTTCTTTCCAGAAGGGTGTCCTAACCCCAGTCACACGTCTGCTAATTTGGCCTTTCTCTTAATCTGGGAAGAACTTGCTGAACAGAAGAGAAACTATGCACGTGCTAATGGCTCGCTCTCTGCAAACTCCCCTCTCTCCCTGAGAGTGTCTGGTGTGCAAAGCTGAGCTGGAACAAAGATACACTAATTATTCCCCATTAATTTGTCTGCTTGAATGGTCCTAAATACCAGAGTGATTAATTAGCGCAAGGCAGCCGGGGCAGGATGTCACACCCTTCTCTGCGTTTAAGTGTCGGCAAGGTTGTGCTCAAGTGTTGACAACAGCATATCTTTAATTTTCTCCAAGAAGAAAAGTTTAGTCAGTACAATTAATTTGAGCTTGGCTGGCTTGCAGGAATAAATGTAACATGTGGAATGATATTACTGCTGTATAGGCATTTTTTTTTTTTTTTTTTTTTTTGCCTCCTTAGGGTACGGTAAAACTTTTTGGCAACTCAGTTATTAACAGTGTATTTCTATAATTGTTTCAATTTGGCTTAATTACTTTTGTGCATTTTGCAGCAAGAAACATGGATCATAAAATAGTTCGAAATTATTATTCATAATAGGCTGGGATGGATATAGATGAATGCGTAAATAAGAATTAGAAACAGAGAAAGATTGACATGGCAATTTAGTATCTTTTTAATATATACAATTTTCTGTCACGTATTGAAATGTACATCAATGTTACCTAAAAATAATTTGAGACTACTTATCAAAAATATAAGAATCAATTTATTTTAAAGTAGAAGTAGATAGCTGAAAAGTTGCTTATTTGACATGATTCTTGTTTTGGAAGGATATTTTGCTGTTTTGTTTAGATTTTGCTTAGATTAGTCTTCCAATTGATAATGTAGATAAATCAGTTATACAAAATAATACCATAATAGGTAATGTTTAATGCTTTCATGTATCTTCCTTTTGTGTGACTTCATTTGTCAGAGTGTTTTTCTTAAGAAACTTACCTATTGTAAAGCAATTATATACTATTTAGAAAAATGAAATAAATCAAACAAAGTAACTGCTGCTCATACTATTTTCTCTGTTTTTAAGATTGAACTATAAAATAATTCTGAAATAGAAGCACAATACTATATAATTAGGAAATAGTGTATTTCATTTGTTGCATTTCTTTGCTGTTACTGAATTTTTTGAATTAATTCATTTTGCTATGGGCATGCTGTTTTATTTTGTTTTGTTTTCAAACAGTAGAAAGAGAAAAAACTCAGAGTGCCATGCAGCCAGCAGCATGGATGTTCTCATCTCTTCTTTTCATAGTCTTCTTCGAGCTCTATACAAACCCAAAAGGCTATTCAGCAGCAGGGGTGGGAGCACTGAGGGAGGGAAGGGGTCAGCTCTCCCATCTCTCCATGTATCTCATTGTTCATCAATGTATTTCCCACACACCATCTCCTGCCACTCTGAGCCCCATCCCTGCTGCCAGTTCCATGACCCTTGTAGCATTATTCTTTCTTCCTCTACTCTCCACATTTAGAAATTTTTTTTTTCCCAGACTGTGATTGTTTTAAGATTCCCTCGCTTTGACTGCATATGGTTGTAAAAATATGTATTTGTTGAAAATTAAGTCAAACAAAAATTTCTCAACACAGTGATGCCTGATTTCTATTGCATCTTATTCTCTCTCTACTTCCATTCTTCTAGTCCATTTTCTCCACAACTTTTCACACTGTTTAGTAACTTTTTATTGAAGCAATGTGTGCAGTTAAAAAAAAAAGAAAAAAAGAAAGCCCAGTCCCTGGGCTTGAAGAAGCTCTCCTTGTTTGTACAATTTAAGGCAAAAAAATATCATGTAAGCTTTTGAGCATATTCTGAAAACTAGAACTATTGATATTTACTTCATAGAGATAAAAATGAAATTAAAAATGATTCCTTATCCAATGTTTTAGCAGTTTGTTACTCTAAGTAAAACTAGCATGACTATATTTTCTCGGTGTTTCATAGCTTATTAAATAGGTGCCATATCGATCTAGGGTAGGACAATAAATTATCGGCATTACTTAAACTCAGTTGAAATGAGGTAGATCCCATATAAAGCTTTTTCGCTTTTTCTCTGCTCAAGAAAAATTGTCTCAAAAGAGTTGGAATGCTCTTGTTCCATTTTACATCAGAAGGCAGAAGAGCTTTTACCGAACTCTCTCACTTTAATTTTGAGCCATGTTTATATCTTTGACAAGAGGACAGCAAAGATGTGACTGTCAAAGCTGAATACTATCAATTCTTTCTCTCCCTGATGGGTACACTGCTTCCCACCTCAAGAGAGAAAGTCTAGTTCTCTTCTTGAGTTTTGCCTGGATTTAGTGATTTACCTTTCCCTATAGAATTCAGAGAAGTGATGTCCTGGGATTTCCAAAGTAGGTCATAAGAAGCTTTACATTTTCTCCAGGAAACTTGATATGCTTTCACTTAAATATTTCCTCTAATAAGCTACGAGAGAGTGGCATGTAAGAAACTTTGAAAGAACACTTACATCAAGGGGTCACATGCAGATGTGCCGGTCACAACAACCTTTCTGAGCCTCCTGTGACATCCAGCATGAACCACCACCATCCTGAATGTCAAACCCAGTCTAACCTTCAGATGACATCAGCACCAGTCACCATTTGTTTACAACCCCATGAGAAACACCAAGCAAAAATCATCCAACAGAATCCATTCAATCTTCAGAAATGTGAGGAGATGTTAATAATGTGTTATATGAAGCCACTCAGTGAATGATTTGTTATATCAATAGACTAATGAAACAACAACAAAGATACGTATTATCATAATATAAACTTTGTACCTCATAGTGACAAGTCAAGATAATAGTCACAGCTAGAATTTGAATAGTTGGGGAGGAATTGTATTTGTTTGCATCAGCTAATATCATTCATTCATTTATCCATCACTTGGCTTACATGAGTCAAAATTTTTATAGGTAATATGCACTGATGATCTTTTATAAAACAAAGGACTTAGTTCCCAATATATATCGATTTAGAAATATGTATTACCAATGACTTTTACAAATAAATAAACTGAAGTTAAAACTAAGCATTTTAATAAACCCATTACAAATCATTTGAAGAGCTGAAGTGAGATAACAGATTTTGAGATGTGATGATTTATCTTTAACTCTTAATATAAATTGATTCTTAAGTACAAGACATCTCTGAAGATGTTATAGTTTTGTGAGTGTTTGAAAATACTGAGAGCAGTACAGTGGAAAACTCTGAGTAGCATTCGGACAATTAAATGACACCTATTTCTCTCACAATTCCTTCATAAAATTACCCTAATAGTAGTGGCATTACTCTCGATCTTTCAGAAAGGTCACTGTCAATACCATCTTCTGTGCTCTAGACACCATCTTCACACAAAGAGAGCTAGGTGGAAACAGTTTAATTTATGTACTTGACTTTTTCAGAAAATAAACATTTTTCCTTTGTTTCTTGCCTTTGGCCTCCTTTGACAGTTCCATCTGCTTTTCTTTATCACCTTAATGGACTTGTTCCTTGCTGGACCTTAAGTGGCAAAACTTATAGAGTGGGGATAGTTTATCAAAACAGCCTGTGTAACTTATAAAGTATAATTGACACAAAGTGGAATATTTCATATTTGGATATCCAACAGTATATAATATCTCAATCATACATTTTCCCCTATTTTTCTTTAACGAGTAATTTGGCTACTTAGATCCCAGTAGAGGAGGAGAGGTAGAAGGTATTTCGCTTTAAAAAAATAAGGGGACCAATGGTGTCCATCTCCTGCTGACAGAGGCAATGAGCTGCATGTAGGAAAATTGTGCTAAATATAACAGTAAGGCCACATCTCTTGAGCTTGAACTGAAATTCAAGAGTTTCTCCTTTATTTTCTCCAAAATCTTGACATTATTATGATATAATGGAGAACATAGCCCAAATAGAGAAAAAAATTCCTTTCCAAAAAAAGGATATTTATGAAAAGTATTCATCATTTTCTTCCTATAAGAGGCTTTCTGAAAAAATGATTTAATGCTTAAAATCATATTGCAACTAGTATTTGAGAATCTAATTAATTTGTAGTATCTGAATATAAAGGTTTAGCTTTCATATTAGAAATTCTCAACTATGAGTCCAAGTTTGGATGCCAGGCAATTACATTAAAATCACCTGGAGTATGTTTAAAATATGAAATTTTATATCCTGTTTCCAGAGATGAGACCTGAAATTCTACATTTGTTTTTCTCTATTGTCAAATGTGGCTATGCCCAAGTTTTTTATTTGGTTTGGTTTTTGTTTTGTTTTTTATGAAAACAGTCTTTTGAGATGCTTGATCATTCTGTTCTTGAGATTCACAGTATATATGATCATATTAAAGTCTTAAAGACAATTAATTTGACTTAGCCAAGTATTTCTAGGTTTATTGTACATTGAAAATGTTTTAGTATAATATTCCTTGGAGCACACTTTAAGAAAGGGGAGTTGAGTAGAATGCTGTGATGTCACTTCTGTAAAAGTTTAGCAAAGCAAAACTTCCATTTCTTCTGCAAAATTGATGTTTTCTTATATACTTTTGAATTATTTCCTGCAAACTTGGCATTTATTTTTTTCTTTCTGATTACTATTTGCTGTTAACTAATATATGTTTTCTAACAATATTTAAAAATTAGACATTACCTTAAATTACATGAAATGCTGTTTGTTTGTTTTCCCAAGGAACACGTATATTACTCATGACTAAAAGATCTAATTCTAAGAATTTACAATGGTATTTTATTATACAGTGAAGGGTTACTTGAAAAACTCACTATATTGTGGTTTGTTTTATAATCAGTTGTAATCATGAATTTTCCCTCACTCATTCTAAGTTAATCAAGGTAAAAGACAGTATCTTGCTCATTTGCTGTCTTCAAAAGCCTTTGTTGAATTGTGTAGATTCCTGAAACTAGGCTTCTCCAGAATCGTGTTATCAATACACAGGTACTATTCAATGTTCTGATTCACATTCAGTTGTGCTGACTTTATCAGGTTTCTGTGTATTTTATAGACATGTAAAAACTGCCATTTCAACCTTGTTTCATATATTGAGACTATCAATAACCAATGTTGTCTCAACTTCTGCCTTAGCACAGAAACTCTATCTGTCATATCTTTAGTCAGTTCCTTGAGGACAGCAATAATATTATTCTTCTTTATCCTTCATAAGCATATATATAAAATATATGCAATTATATATAATATAAAAACATATAAGCATATATATATTTACATATAATAATTATTACAGAAGCATTTAAGAACTAGCTATGGAGTGGATAGAAATAAATAAAATGAAAATAAGTGGAACACTCTCTGACCATTTTGAATTCATTAATAATGTTTTCTAAAAATCAAAATCCTAAACTTTATGTTTATGGCAACTTATGAGTTGACCTTGGACTGCTCTATGCACTGATTTCCCATTTTCCTTTTCTGTCCCTGCTTCTTGTTCTTGCTTCTCTCCAAAGCTCTGACTATTCAGCTTATGCAGTTAAAAGTTAAATCTCAAAGATAATGAATTTCAAAGTGGCTTTTTTTTTATTAACTGCAGCAATAAACATGTGAAAGTTGCATTACATTGTGACAAAAGTTCTTCAGCTTCTATGAGCCCTGTGCTCCCAGATGAAGAACCAAATGGAAATGTTCAATAAAACATGCGTGAGACTGCACAATGGAACAGTCCTTACATTTCACATCAAGCTACATCAGGGTCACGGGAGGTGTTTTATTAACACAGTCAACAATAATATCGTGATTTTTATTAGGAGGAAAAGATAGTGAGAGACTACTAATTATTTTTCAGCCTGAGGGGCATTTTTTCTTGAAATGACTGTTAATTTGATCATTGTCGTGCAGTTCACAGATTTACATGAACTTATTTCACTGTGACACATGGTTAAGAACCAGACTAAGATTGTTGCTTTATTAATGGTTTTCAGTAAATGTATTCAAAAGTGCTAACTGTGTGGGTGTATGGATGATATTGATAGCACTCGGAAGGTTGAATCCTTTTGGAAATAGCTAGCCTGAAGCCCTTTTCACATGGTATTTTCTTTGTTCATGCAGTGAGATGTTAAGCCTACAAGAATGAAATAAAATCCCAGGGAAATAAGAATGTGTTGTCTCAGATATTACCAAAGTGGCTTTTCTAGAAATGTTTCCTTTCTTGTTTTCCCCTGTCTCAAAAAGGGCAGGCATTAAAGACATGAAAAAGCTAGTGATTTTTCAGAACATTTGCTTCGATGTAATCAACAAAATACAACACAGTATTTTATTGTATATTTTCTAGAATAAACATAATCTACTAACACGCTATTTGCTTAGTGTATTTCTAAAGCTAACTTACTATGATTTTCTTTTTGATCTACACATTTTACAGAATCAAAAATGGGAATATGATCTAGTAATGACCAGACTCATTTTTATTTTATATTTGTTTTGGCAACATACTTTTTCAGGTAAGAAGTCTTATAAAAATCTCCACCTGCCGTGATACCATAAAAGACTCCATGTAAGACACATTTTTAATGTTTGAAGAAGTTTTCAAAAAGGGAAAAAGTTTAATACACAGAAGGAGAGAGTCTGTGATTCATTCTGCTGAGTTTTATACTTAAAATTGGCTTATTCTAAATAATGCATTTGTAAAATTTTCTGAATTAGATTCAGTAACTTGGCAGTTTTCTTAACATGAGAACCTTATTAATTTCAGAAAAAATACATTTTGAATATAACACATTTTAATGTATTTTGAAATATAAAAGTGATTTTTGTTATGCGTATCAAGAATTTAAGCTATTGTTCCTGTTAAATTAACTGTTCACCCATATGTTCAATAATAAAGATCACTTAGTATCTTTGCATTATATATTTTTAAGCAACCAAAAGTACAGAAAAATTTGTCACATATCCACATAACGAAGTGATTTTATAGGGGTATAGTGAATGAATTCTTATAAAAAATGTAAGGTTTATCCCATTGCAAATATATATAATTCATATTTTAAAGAGAACCCTCATTGTTAAAACAATTTGCTATTGCTGCTCTTAACTATTATTAATGAAAATTGGATTTGACAAGAAATTTATTGAAACTTGAATTTAATTCTGCTACAAATGAGAGAGAAAAATGCAGTGTAAAATTCAAATATTATTATTGATTCAAAATAATTACAGGTATTATTACATGTCCTGGTAGAATAATAGTTTGGTTGCAGTCCCTGAGCATAGTCCATATACATATACATATACATATATAGGTTCATGTCCCATATCTGGGGATGCAGGGTAGAGGGGGCACAGGTTAGATAGGAGTGGAGAACAAACAAGATGAACCACTAAATAAGTAAAAATAAAATGAAGAACTTCTTCCTGCCCTCTCTTCCTGTCTGCTTACTCTCTTATTCCTGCCCACACCTGTCTGTTAAAAAATAAAAAGTTATTATGAGGAAATACTACCAATTATACTTTTGACTTTCTTTAGAGGGAAAATGACCTTTGTTTCCAAATGCAATTTTGATGCTTAGATTTATAAGTGTATTTTTCTTTCAAATTATTTTTTCCAATTGAGGTATGTATATATCACATATCATTGAATAATCATTTTTGAAAAACATATTAACAATGCCAGTTGTGAAAAAGGAGAAATTACAAAAGATCATACAGAAATATAAAGGATCGTAAGAGAGTATTATAAAGACTTACATGACAACAAATTGCATAGAAGAAATTAATAAATCCTTAGAAACTTACAACATTCCAAGAGTAACTCAGGAAAAAAAAAAACATCTGAACAAACAAATCATAAGAAAGAAATTGAAGTGCGTGCTGGTGGAGTAGTGGATGGAATATCTGCTTTCCACCAAGAGCACAGGATACATATCCCTTGGACCCAGGTTCAAGACCTGGGGCCGGAATGAAAATCAAGATGAGCAACTAAGTAAAATAAATAAAGTGCTTCTCCCTCCTCTCTCTTACTGCCTGTCTCTGCTCACCTTCATTCCTGCTTACAACTATTCCTTTAAAAAAAAAGAACAGAAATTGAAACAGAAATCAAAAACTTCTCAAAAACCAAAAACCCAGCACAAGACAGTTTCACTAGTGAATTCTACCAAACTTTCAAAGAATTAAAGCCAATCCTCACATTCTTTAAGAAAAATTGAATAGTAAGGCAAATTTCCAAATGCATTTTAGAAGCCAACAATGCCCTGATTCCAAAGCCAGAGAAGGTCATTCCCCCCAAAAGAACTTATAGGTCAGTGTCTCTCATGGACGTAAATGTAAAAATCCTCATAAAAATACTAGCAAACTGAATTCACCAATTCATTAGAAGTTATACATTAGTCATACATTAAGATTAGGTGGAAATTACAAGGATAATGAGGAATTGCAAGATAGTCTAACATATGCAAATCAATAAATGCAATATACTACATCAACAAAAGGAAGGAAAAAAGAAGTGAAAGACATACATTGAAAACTATAAAACATTAAAAGAAAATGAACATAAAAAATTGAAAGTTATTCTATGCTCATGGATTGGAAGAATTAACATTGTGAAAATGGCTATATCACCTAAAGCAAAAAATAGATTCAACACAATACTCACCAAATCCCCAACAGAATTTTTTTTCACATAAATAAAACAAAAATCTTGAAAATTTTTTAGAACTTAAAAAAGACCTCAAATAAAAAAGATAATCCAGTAACAAAAAGAAAAAAAGAGGTATGCTTGCCAGTTGCAAGTAATACTACAAAATAGTCAGATTAACATAGTAGTAGAATATAAACAGACACAGACGTCAGTAGAACTGAACTGAGAAATTGGATATAAACCCACATATACATGAACAACTTGTTTATGATAAGAAGTCAAAAACATACAATGGAGCAAAGACAGGCTCTTCAATAAATGGCGTGAAACCTGAGCAGTCACATGCCAATGAATGGTTTTAGACCACTCTTTAATAACATACACAAAAATATAATTCAAAATATAATTCAAAATGGTCTTAAAAGTCGAATGTAAAACCTGAAAACCAAAAACACATAGAAGAAAACATAGTACATTCCTTCATATTGGTCTAGGAAATGTCTTTGGAAATTCAACTCCTGTGTCAAGGGCAACAAAGTCCAAAATATACAAATGGGACTATATCAAGCTAAAAAGGTTCTGCATAGAAAAGGAATCTATCATCAGATTTAAAAGACATGCTACTGAATGACAGAGGATATTTGCACATCCCATATCTGACAGGTCAATATCCAGAATATATTAATACTTCATAACTCAACAAAACTAATAATGTAATTTAAAAATGGGCAGAATATCTGAATAGACATTTCTCCAAAGAGGACATATTGATAAACAATAGGCATATGGAAGATGTTCATCATCTCTTATTTTTAAGGAAATGAAAATTAAAACTATGAGATGTAGCTTCACATCTGTGAGGATGGAAGCAAGATGTGTTGGCAAAGATGTGAAGAGAAGGGAACATAGACACACTGAATTTAAGTTGATATGGCTATATGGAAAACTGTATGGGGATTCCTCAAAATATTAAAAGTAGAAGTTCCATAGGACCTCATTGTCCTACTTCTGATTAGTTATCTGAAAAAGATAAAAGCATTCATTCAGTGAAATATAGGCACCTTCTGTTTATTTCAGCATTGTTTGCAGTAAATAAAAGTTAGAAGCAACCTAAGTGCCCACTGACAGATGACAGGTTAACTATTTTATATATATATATATATATATATATATGTAGATATACATATATATATGCATACACACAATGAAACATTATTCAGTTATAAAAAAAAAGAGAAATCCTGCCATTTGCAACATGGATGAAACTAGTGGGAATTAGCTTAGTGAAATAAGTCAGATAAAGACAAACACTCTAAGATTTTACTCAGGTGATATATGGAGAAACTAAACAACTGAATCAAATCAAATAAAAATAGATTTATAGTCTATGAAACTAAATTAGTGTTTACTACAAGAAAAAGGAGGGAAATTGGGTAAAAAGGGGTCAATTATATGATAAAGGGTAGACTATTAGTGATGAACTTAATATTTATAAGCATTTATTGATTTACACTGATCTATATCTCAAAACTATGTAATGCTGTAATGAATGCAATGTTGCTTTCAATAAAGTATAAAAAAAAGTCAATTTGTGGTATAAATAAACATCCAAGAATGCCCAAATTCCAAAAATTAAAAAATACAATTGCAGGTTTTTGGCACATTCAGACTTTAAAAATTATTAGACCTATTTTTCATATTCTCAGCAAGACTGGAAATTAGACTTATTTTTTCATTTATGCTTTTCCACCAGACCCATTTTTAAAAATATCATAGTTTTGCATTCTAGCAGTAGCTTTGGCAAGCGATCAATGACCTGTTAATATCTTTGCAACACCAACCTCCTTGGAAAGATAGACCCCCAATAATCTGAGTCTCGTAGAGGCCTGGCCAAGGCAGTGTACTACACATATTGATGAACAGAAGCAGCGATTTATGTAATTCACAGTTATCCTTGAAGTATTTTATTTTGATTGGAAACATTTTGAAATGAGTTATTTCTCAGAATTAATCTCACACTAAATCAGATACAGGTTAAGTTTTAAGGTCATCTAAAAACTTCACCAAAGATAATGTCAAAGAGAAAAGTCTGCAGGTGCACACTGATGTGACTAATAGTTATGGCTGAATAATACACTTGTGTTGCATTAGTGTAAAAGAGAACGTTAACTTATACCAACACTAATGCTGACACATGCTTTCTTATTCTGGGCCATTTGTTACTGAAAAACCTGACTACTGGGAAAAGAGGACAGTCTCTGAATCACACTACATTAAGACAAAGATCAAAACATAACCTATGCCTTACATTGAAGCAAACCCCATCACGTTATGGGCATATCTTCTAGATTGTTTCTTACGGTTCTTTAATTTTCATTTAGTCAATGCATTTAAGTTCAACTAGAAGCAAGAATGCATGCTTTGAAAATTTGCTTTGACTTTTTATTTACAGACAAGAGAATTAAAGAGTTGACCTAAAAATTTAAAGAAACTGAAACCAAGATTTCAATGCAGTTTTGATTTCTACTTTATTATCACAACCATTCATGAGCAAAGCCTATAAATATTTTCATAGCCTTCATGTTGTCCTTCTAAAACACTTGCATTTTCCAATGAGACTGACAAAAAGTAGAAGGTGATCCTTTTCTGGCACCAAGTTCGTGCTTTTTCATCTCGAACTTCTGGAACAACAAGAAGTGCAAAAAGAGATACTGCTGACCCTTAAACAAAAGTGGTTAGAGCCAATAAGTTCTGGGCAGCTGAAAATCAAAGTTTAATTTTTGACTCTCCAAAAACTTAGTTACTTATAGACTATTGTAGGTCAGAAGCCTTACTGAGATCATAAACAGGTAGTAAACATATTTTATATGCTATATATGTACATATATATTTCTTTTTATTGTATTCTTAAAGTAAGCTAGGGAAAACAAAACGTTAAGAAAATAGTGAGGAAGAGAAACCAGTACATTTACAGGACTGGATTGCATCTTTTGATTTTGATTCTGTCCTCAGTTTACAAGAAAATTTGCATGTAAATGGAGTCACTCAGATTCAGACCTGTGTTGCTTAAGCATCAACAGGAGTTGATAATAAAACTAATAATAATAATTGACAAAGCTTTTACTTTGTGCTAAGTCCTGTGCACAGTAATTTGCATGCATTTCTATACTGCTTGACACAGACAGTTAAGTGAAAGACCCAAAAGGTGATTTTAAAAACCTGAAACAACTGCCTTCAGTGTGTTAATGGTTTATTTTGACCTGTATACTTTTTCTTGTGAACACAGGAAAATTTAGGCACCATACACCCAGACAATCTTTTAGAAAACTCTGTTGATCATTGATGTAGTCTTCCACTTCAAGTATTCCCTGCGTGTGAATAAGAAGAGAGCAATCTTGTATATTGCTCAAGAAGGAAATTTGAAGGCAAAGAAGACAAGGACACGAGTCTCAACTCTGCTCTAAAATGTTAGCCAGAAAGTAGAAGTGATGGAGGGGTCACAGCAACAAAAAGCCAGAATGGAGCCAGAATCTCTCTGGCAAAATCATCAGAGAACCAGAAACTACAATATATTCTTCTGAATTTATATCATAGGTTTGTGTTCATATTCCTGCCTCTGTTTAGAAAATTAGAAAATACTAATGAAAATAAGAATGGTTTTGCCCTAGGTAGCAAATATATTCCTAAATAGTAAATAACTTTTAATCAATCTCAAATAAATGAATGGTATACTTCCTTCATTTTATGTAATGGTTCCATTTCTGGAAAGTTCCTGTTACCCTAAAACTGTATAATAGCTTGATTTGATTAGAACACTGATTTAGTTTCTATGTGTTATTATGGACACCTAGATAAATACCTTGGCAAAACATTTTTAAAAATGCAGAACTCAGGGCTACTCTGCAGGATATCTAATGTCCCCAGCCTCTACTTAAGAAATGCTGAAACTGCTCCATTTTGACAACTCCCAAAATGCCCCTAATGTCCACTGTTAGTATGACAATGAAATTTCTGACCTTTACGACCCGGGGATTCTGGCCTATTTGAAAGAATTGATCACTTCAAGCAAAAAGGAATTTCCTCTTTGATATACATTACGATAGTTTCCTTTTGTAGTCTTATTTGCCTTTCAACTAACTTTATGCAAACATTAATACGTTTTGTAATGTCAACCCTTGAGACAAAGTTTATGATAAATCCACTGGTTGATATGGCATTTGATTTCTTAATCAACTTAATCATTCTAGGGCGTTATCCTGGAAGCTACTCATCTGCTTACTGTTGACATACTTTCTGTTGCATTAAAAAATGTTAGAAATAAATTGATGGCAAAGCAAAGAAGGTAACTTTATATTTTACACAAAACATTCCGTGAAAGTTCTATTTTCAAGTGTCACTATGCAAGCAAAATCCAGGGGCATCACACAATTCCCTTTGAGCATTAAGATTCTCTGTGATGTGTTTCTTCCTTTGTTTAGTTTTCTAATATTTTCTGAAGTCTTGCCGTCACAACCTCCATGGAAAATCCTGGTATTAGACTAGCAGAGTTTCCTTACTAAAGGACATCTTGTCAGTCAATATCTTGAATATCTTTATATGCAGAAATATCCTTGGCTATGTATTTATGTTAAATTTCTAGAAATAACCTTTTAAAGCAACCCTTTCCTCTAGAAGTTTGTACATAGAATGAAATGAAAATTAAAAAGCTTGTTCATATAACAAACATTTATTGAACAGGTGATATGAGCTTTAAATCAGGGCAGTCACTTCTTAAGTCCTTTCCTTGAAGGATGAAATAATGAAATATAATTTCAAGATGATTATTACAGTAGTGATTAGAATTAAAAACCAATACATTGATTCATCATTGTTATGATACTTTTTCATTTCTATTCATGTTATAATAAAAATAACATAGTAATATAATACTGTATAATAGTGTAATCAAGGTAGCAGGCAGAATGAGCTCTAAGTTTCCATTTCTGAGAAGAACCCTAGGTGACTGCTAAGGAACAAAACTCAAGCTTCCCAGTTTTTTTCACTTTTTGACCAAAAGCAGCCTGACTCAGGCCAGATGGCTTAAATGTTCAGGATATTGCAAATGGATAGAATAAACAAAAAAGCAAACAAGCAAACAAATAAAAGGCTTTGCATCATGGGATAGCCTAAACTTACTAGGAACGCTTGTGTATCTAGCATCTGTTCTTTAAACCAATGGAAACTAGGCCTTTCCCTGCAGTTTCCAACTTCCTACTAAACAAAGTTAATCTTGACTTTTGCAATACTGACATCTATAGATAGGTGAAGAACCTTCACTGTTTTTCTTCCACCTTTATAACCTTTTATCTGAGGTATTTGTTTCCCTTTACATGTCCGCTTCATATTGTTGTCGGGATATAATCTCTCAAAAGACTTTCTAGAAAACATTTTACTTTTGCAAGTAGTATTGTTTTAAGTAGTTTTATCCCTAAATTTTACTTTGCTACTAACTTTGTGACATATATTCAGAGCATTGTTATAAAAACTAAGGAAAAGGGCAAATGTTGTGTATCTTTAATCTAAATTCTATACTCCTTAAGCAAGTGTTTAAACCTGTTTTCTAAAGCACATTTGAACTTATTTAGCTCTATTGAAATGTGAAATAAAGCATTCCATTCCTTTCTATGTGTTTAGCTGCAGAAAATTATGTCGAATGCAGTGATTTTATCATTTGTTTACTTACTCAATAAACACTAAACATCTACTATGACCCATACAGTATTTCAGTCACTGAAGAAGAAGGAATGAAAAAATAGATACAGACTGTCCCCCAGGGACTTCCATTTTAATAAGCTATAAACATATTATAAATTACATATAATAAAGGGATAACTGATTTTATATAGTACAGACAAAACTGAGCAATTGGGACTTCTGGTTTCATTCAGAAATTATCTTACTATGTTTGCATTTTGGGAGAATTTTTATATCATTAACGTCATTCTTTTTTGAAGTTAGGGAAATTGAGGTGCAATCTGCAAGGTCATTAAAACATGTTTTGCACATAAATTGTCTTAAAGGCTTTGTCATTTGTTTCTGATTTTTCTTTCCTATGCAGACATGGCATGAGCTGGGGCTGACTGTTATTCTGATGGATTGTTAGCGAGGGCAGAGTCAAGTCGTTAAGGGTGGCAGGGAAGTCTGGGGCAGTTTGGGGTATCCTTCAGGGCTTCTGAGGACGGTGCTGGAGTTTACAGATTGTTGTGGAATTCATCCTGGATGCTTTACTGAGCACTTTGGAAATGCCTGAGGTGAAAATTACAGCAATTTTAAGAGTCTGACACACTTTCCAGCTGATAGCACTAAAAACATAACTTGCGACCTCCTCTCTTTTCCTTGCTGGTTTCTTTGAATGAAGATGGCAGAAATGCTCTGTATAAACTATTACCCATTATGTGAATTTTTATGAATTAAACTAATTTATCTTTTAGAAATTCAGTCATTTATTATTTCTCTATGAGCAACTTATACAATGAAGCACATCACCATATTTGTCAAATTTATTAGAGTCCTGGGTTTTTAATTATGGGTTTGAATCCCCAGCTCTTCTTATAGAATTTAACTGCATACTAAAGGGGAAAAAAGGAAAAAAGAAATAACAGATTACCAAGTATACAAATAAGATCTCAGTGACTCATTCTTATCTAAGATAGCATTTAATGCGATAGTATTTACTCTGGACCCCATATCCCTTTTATTTTGTTTTATGTCAGGGGGCAGGATCTGATGCTATCAACCAATATAATAAATTGCAACCTCAGATAACACATTGTACTTAACAAAATTAAGATAATAAAGATAAGAAAGTAGCATGTATAAAGACTTGAAAGTTCTAATGTATAAGCAAAACCTTTATCCTATACTAAAATGTAAGTGCATTTCTCTTTAGAATGAAATTACATGCCTGGAAAGATACTTTGCCTCATCTTACTCTTTTATAAGTTCTATCATGTCACAGTACAGATTTGTCAGAATTTAATGATATGAAATCATTCTTTCAATCTAAATAAAAGAATGAATTTACTAATTCGTAGATGAGTGGATTAATTCTATTGTTTTTTTTTTCTTCTTACCATTTTAGAATCGATGAAAACCCCAAATAGGCCTGAAGTACCTATAATAAAAAGAACCACATCTGAGAACATATTAAGCTATTCCTTGGACACCATTGTACAACAAACAAAATGTTAGACCTCTAGGCGGATGTGAATTATATTTATAGCTCTAACATCAGAATCTACATGTTAGTTTCAATGTTTTTGCACATCCGGATTTTGCATGTGTTTTTTCCTTCACTCTTAAGATTCTTTGCAATGTAATGAGGTAAATAGTAAATAATATATGAAAGAACAAATACAAGCATAACTAGTAAGACCATATTTTTTATTAATAAAACACATGTAACAAAATATCCTTAATTATATATTATAAGGAAATTGAATAAACTTAATTCAACTGTGAAAAAATAATAGTTATTTTCTAGCTCTCAAAATTTCATGTATTATATTCTAGGCTTATCAAAGAAATTTAATTGGGCTAATATCTTAGAACAAATGTGTCTCGACTCCTTTGTAACACGGTATTTCTTTATCTTTAAATTGTAATTCTGCTCTTTGCTTTTCCTCTCAAGTCATCTATGGGCTCTTGTTTTCCACATTTCTTTTCTAGATTTCTGAATACTAATAGGAATCTTAAGCAGCTCACAGTAATCACACAAGTCATTGAGTACAATCTAAAACCTTTTCCTATGTTGTCGAATGAGTGTATAGTAAGAAGTCTATGACTAAAACTTGTACCTGTGCACGTATATTCAGCTGTTGATACAATCCAAGATTTTAATTCATAAAATATCAGTACAAAGAACAAAATGCAACTTTGCAATTATTTGCTTAGAAGTTACCACTTAAAATGAGCACCAATACCTGTGACATTTGGGCTGTCTAGACAAAGGTTGTTTACCCAAACTAAATCCATTAAAGGTATGTCTCATGCTGTTAGCTAAATCCTACTGAAAATATTCATTTTGAGTCCAACTTGTCCTGGTGCCTAACTCCATGGCATGAATTAAGGCTCAGAGAAAGTCTTACATTGTTAAAGCAGAACTCAAAAAGAGTAATTCAATGATCATTGGATAATTTCAAACTTAAACATCTGCATATTTGGGTTTTTTTTATCATTGCAAGTTTTCAACACCCAAAAAACATTTACTAAAGCAAAAACTCTGTGTGTGTGTGTGTGTGTGTGTGTGTGTGTGTGTGTGTGTGTGTGTGTGTGATAATTTGGGTAGAATAAAAAGGTTATGAGGTTTTGCTTGGAGCATTAGATAAATGTAACCATTGGTGATTACAGCAGAACAGTAACCATAATTACTATACCTGCCAGAAGGAATACACAAGAATTGATACCTACCCTAAGTGAGAGGTTATTGTTACTCCTAAACACTTAGATTAATTTCCTTTACACAATTTAAAAATTGGATTTCAGTTTGTGAGTTTTTCTTTTCTTGTCTTATTTTTAAAAATTATTTTTGGTCTTATGCTCCACAGAATAGTTTCTTAGCTCTTATTTCATACTTACTGCCCCTTATATCTTGTCATTTTCTTTCTGAGAACGTAGACTAAAACATATAGAGTCTGAAACTCTTCAACCGTAGTTAAGAAAGGCAGCGTAAATCTCATCACTGGACAACAGTCTAATAAAAGGTAGAAAAACTGGACTTGGAGAATCCACAGAGCCTAAGTATTCTTCACGGGCATTTTGATTTTCTTGTTCCGCAAGCCATTGGACTTATTCGAAACATTTAAAAACTGCGTTTCTTCCCCTACACCCTGAACTTGCGAGATTGTCTCTCGAAAGAGAACTTAAAATGCAGTACCCTGTTCCTCTTCTGTCCAGACTAAACCAAAAATCACCACTTCCTGAAAAATATTTAGGTAGAGTGATTGTAATCATTATTGGTTTGGTTTTTGTTAACCTTTATTTTTTGTTTGAGGAAAATTAAGTCAATCCACCTGGAGTTTAATACTGTATGTTACTATAGTAACTTTATAGCCTGTTTGGCGGTGACAAAGGGGCTTCATCTCGTCCATTTCATGCTCCTGTGTCGACCTACTCCCTCCCAGTGTTTTATTATATCTGTCTTTAAGGGTGTCTGCGGGAGCCACAGCTGCTGGGCTTTTGTAACGGAAAGCAGCTTTCACTGTGTGAAATGCTCAGCTCTAAGAGGTCTTACAGGCTGATGGCATTATTGAATTTCAAAGCAAAGACAAACAACATTAAATTGTTTAAAGCTAATATTCACGTTTTCCTGCATATACCATGTATTTTTCTAGAAGTGGTAGTTAATCTATTTTTCTAGAAAAAATTCTGTAGTCGCTATCTAATGGCCTTATGAATGAAAGCATAGGAATAATCTTAGGTAACACAACTTGAAAAACAAATCCAAAAGATATTCAGCTCAAATATACCAACTAGGTAAACTGTACATAAACAGGGGATTTTTTTTTGTCTTAATCAATTTAATTGCTTAATGTCTTTTTTAAGTTTTACAGATATCTAAATTTTACAGAATTTTACAGATACACAGCTTCTACGCTGTTTACAGAATAACTTCTGAATATGTTCTCTGATAATATATATAAACATGTTGACTAGTATTATTAACTTCAGAAAAACTAATTAGTTTCTATTTTTAAATCTATTTTGTCTGATCTCTTTTGAGGAAATGTGTTAAGCTCTCTCATCCCTAAAGATAAAACATCAGTATTTGGTAAGAGTGGAAATGAATATAATTTTAGTGTACTTAACAATTATAAGGATGCAATTTTGATACTAGGTCTGTTTACAGTTTCGTTTATCTAGTTAAATCACTTGCCCAACTTGAAATTTCAAATACTTTCTTTCAGTGGTCTGGCATTAACTTGACTGTTTCATAAAAGGCACTTTGATGAGATTCTTTTTCAAAATATCAGCACAGTGACTTTCCAGTTGTGTTAATTGTTCTGCTGGAGAAGTGGTGAATGCTCAGTGCTATCTTGTTAACTTGCTAAGCATCTGGTCAGCAGGGTAGTTCAGTTCCAGCAAGGCTCCTGACACCTCTGCCAAGGGTTATTGATACCTCATACACCCCAGCTGAGGCAGATTGTTTTAGCTGGGTTTCAGATCCATGGTGTAGCCTGTAGTTAGAAAAAAAAAAAAAGTGATTGACAGCCCACACCTCCTGGGCCCTTCTTACTACCAGACACAACATCTGCTATGCCCTGTGGAGCAGTGAACCAACACACAACCGAGAAAGAACCGTTTCTAGTATTGTCAGGGTGGATTTTGTTTAACCCTTTGTAAGTATCCCTGGAGAAAAGTGTGAGATGGCTTTTCTTTGGGGGTAAGGATGGACCAAGTATAGATTTGCGGGGAGATTAGAGTACCTTAATTTAAAAGAAATTTTGCTTAATAAAATATTACAAAAAGTAACAAAAAAACGGAGTCTAGAATGCATATCTAGAAATTGCACTGCTATGGTTTGTTATCAAATGTGAGAATTGTCCTATTTTCTCTCATCACTATATCAGAATCAGGAAAGCTGAACTTGGACTGAGTAATGTAGCACTGGCAAATGGTTTTGGTTTTCATTCACAAATACCCTGTAGCACATAAGCTTTTCATTGACCTAAATTTATAACAAAATGTTCTCAAAATTTCAAAAGATGTGGAAGTCAGTATGTTAATTAAATACATAGAAAGGCCATGGATGTGTCCACTTGGAAGCTTTTATAAGACAAAAGTACTATGCATCTAATATTCTGTGACTTCTGAAGTGGTAATACTGCTATTAATATGGGTAATATGGGAGTCTATATATCATTTTAGGAGACTTGACTTTTGTTATTGCCAACTCAACTACTCTGCTGATAGAATAAGAAATTCTGCTTTTGATAATAAATGTTTCATTAAAAATGCATCAAGAAGCTTTTGTAAACTGCCAGCAATGTATAGAAACATTTAAAGTTCCCCAAAGCAATTTCTAGGTTAAAGTTGTTTTGACATTCTTGAAGAGCTCATTTTTTGTATCTGGACAGACATTTTCTGAAACAATTTTTCATACCTTGGGCATAGTAGTAAAAAAAAAAAAAAAAAAAAGGAATCGGCAACAATGTTGAAGTAAAATCACCTAATTTCTTTGTGCATGTGTTCTCTGATTTTGATGTGAATAAAAATCAGGATACACAGCTTCTACGCTGAAAAATATAGCAATGATCCAAGACTAATTTAACACATTTCTTTTCACTTGGGCCAGTATTTGTCAGATTAGCTCTCCATCATAATGCCATATATCAAGGCTAATACTTAATAGCCATAATGTTTACAATGCTTTAAGAACAAGTTATGCTACAGAAGAGCGAGTAGCATTTCTATTATGTCTTTATTACAGCAATATAATTAGCAATATTATTATTGTTATGCATTACTCTGACTTCTTGTCAGCATTATGTTGCTCCCACATAATTCACCCAATGTTATGTAGACAAAGAAATTATTACTTGAGTTACATATTATATTGTTATCATTCAGAGTGATATTAGTGGATGAGAGTGTACTTATCTGGTATTCAAGATTAATTATTTTTCACAAAGTCATTTTCTGCCAGCAGTTTTACTCAAAAATGAATTATCTTCTAATAATCAAACTTGCAAAATTCTTTTATTTTCAGAAATTTTAAGTTTTTCCTTCTTTCTGAAATGTTAATGATATGCCATATACATATGTGTGTATACATTGCTTACTGCTGCTTCATTGATTTATTTACCTCTTACTGTACCAATGTCACATAATTCTGATTATTTTTAACTTTGCATTATGTCTAGATGTATACTTAGAAAATGTCTTAATTTGTTCTTTTTCATCTTTTTTTTTTCTTAGTTATTTGTGCACAGGTGCAATTCCACAGAAGTATAAAAGAAAGGAGAGAGAAGTTTAGGTATAATAATTGGGCTTCTTTTATGTGATCTCAGTATAGGAGAATTTAGCTCATGCACAGTCATAATGATCGAACATTACTGATGTCTGTTATCTCACTTTGTGCTTTTTATTTACCACGTCTTGTTTCCCAAATACCAGACAGACCAGATTTCATTCAGTTCTTGCATTCTAGTTGCAGCTTTTAGTTCTTATGCTAATTTTCAATACATATATTTAAGCATGCTTTTCTTAAAAGTTCAAGAATTTGTAATTATCTTTCTCCCCCTATTCATATCCCTCCCCTTTGTGACCCCCTTACCTTGTCCCAACTCATTTCTAGAGCTCATCTTGAATTTTATTTTCAGATTATTTGTAAAAAATATTTCTCCCTACTTTCATTTGACTGACCACATTCTGTTTTATTGTTTTTTAGAAACTACTAGATGATGCTTTTTCCATTCTGTATAATATTTTAATTTTCAGGCTTTTTTTTTTTTTTTAAAGAAAGGTGTAAACAGGAATGAAGATGAGCAGGCAGCCAGGCAAGAAGAGAAGGAAGAATCATTTTATTTATTTTATTTTAGTTATTCATCTAGGTTGCTAGCCCCAGCCCTGGGTCACAGACCCAGATTTTTGGGAATCATGTGGACTGACCCAATCAGTGGTGGCAGACTTATCTGCTAGCTCCCCGGGGCATGCTGATCATTTTCAGTATATTTTTATAGTATTTTGACATACTTCATATTGATCATTTAGCTCCCTAATTTTCCTTCTACCAGTATATTATCATTAGTTTATTTTTATGTAAATATATATATATTACAGTTCGGAAGTCTGAAATGAATCACACTAGGCTAAAATTGAGATGTTGACAGGGTTATCTAGCTCTTGAATGCTTTCAGAAATAATTCATTTCCCTGCTAGTTCAGGTTTCTGAAGGCCATCCACATTCCTTGGCTCTAGATCCACTCTCTCCAACTTCAGACAATACTGGACTCTGAATCTTCTATCCCTCTTGTTTCTCTTCTGCCTTATTCTTCCTATGCATGTTTAAAAGAAAACCCATGTAATTGAGTCTAATCTTCCTATATTAAGGACCTGTTGATTAGCAAACTTAATTCCATCTCCTACCTCGATTCTTCTTTACCATGTGATCTAATAATATACATGTTCTGAGAATTAGGACCTGAGTACATCTGTGCAGGGATGTCTTCTACTATCATCACAATTAGACTAAAGAGCATATTCAGGTAAGGACAACTGCCTATTGCAATAACTCTAGCTAATGAGATTGACCTTGGTTAGCTTAGTGTAACATTTTTTCAGGGAAATCATTCAATATTTGATCAATACAAATTTTCCTTTTAGTTGCTTTTAGTACAAATATTTATTTATTTAATTTTAATGACATGGATTTTAAACAAAAATAGCAAATTTTAATATGTGCTCAAATATAACAACAAAAGAATTGCAAGGCATAGTAGCTTAGCAGATTAGTCTGCAGACTTAGCTGGCATATTCCACATACATATTAAGGACCTGGGTTCTTGCCCAGGGCCCAGTGCAACAACCAAAATGAATAACTAAATAAAATAAATAAAATGCTTTTTTCTCTCCCTTCTCTTCCTGCTTGTCTACTCACTTCATTCCTGACTAAACCTTTCCTTAAAAATAGCAAACAAAATATAAATGATGAAAAATGTGCATAAGGTTAAGAGGACTAACATAAAAAAATATATATATAAGATAACAAGATTGAGTTAGAATTAAAAATGTTTGCAAGAATAACAAAAGAAAGGCAATATTATACTAGATAAAGCTAAATTAAGTAAAAATTGCTCAAAATAAAAGATTGCATTAATTGAATAATTTTATATATTCTACTAAATAATTAGTTTTTTGTTGTAATCTAATCAGGCTTGTTAATGTTCTGTTTTATATTTAATAGTGTATATTAGGTAGGTGAAAATTAAAAATACCTTCTACGAAATTATATCAGACTTTATGTTTTCAAGAATCAAGTAAAAGAAAAATATATTTTAAAAGATCTGAATGACAAAAACTAAGATTAATATAAGATTATTTAATCTTTTTCCTTCTCTTTCTGAGAAAGAATATAGGAATATTGGGGTAAAGAAAAGTCAAGGATAAGAATAATATATGAATATGTATGCATATGTATATCTTAAATAAACAATAAAATAATTATGAAATCCCACAAGTAATCTTATATTCTATATGGTACACACAAATCACTAAACTGACTATAATGTAGTAAAAGATATGGATGTAAAATATTTAGACAAACCCACTCAGTACTTTTTCTATTTGAAAAGGTATCTATTGTGAAATTCTTAAAAAATACAACAGAAATGTAATTAAATGCTCTCTTAAAAGACCAAAAATAGAGTTTCTATTCTTCAAAAGTATGGAATATTGCCAAAGTTACTTCAAATAAAAAAAATCTATAACTTTGGACATTTTATCAAATAAGCATACATAAATGAATAATTTAAACATCGAACAATAAAAAGTAAGCACAAAATAAACATAAATAGAAAAATATAGTAAAAAACCCCAAGAATTAGAAAACTACAAAAATAAAATCAGTAAAGCCAAAGAAATTGTTTTTGTCAGGAAAATGCAATAGAAAATTTTAGATAATCTAAAATCTGAAATGGGATACAAGAAAAAGATCAGTTTTTAATGAGGTTAAAAATTATAGATCCATGTGCATGAATATTACCTAATTAATTGAAAACTTGTTATGTATAATGGATTGACAAGTTAAAAATATTAATGTCCATATTTGACAGAATGAAAAATAAATCTTGAATGTAACTGAAAATTTTCAAGTCATTTCTTCTAAACCAATATACTAGTTTACCTCAATTGTTAATATTGTAGTGAAGCATCAAAAGATGTCATTAATGATAAAATTTTAAAAAATTAAACACATTAGACCTATAAATCATATATAAATAATTGAAAGTAAAATATGACCAGATTACTAGCTCTATATATTAAAAAATTGCATATGGTGTCCTCTTAAATTTAGTTCTAAAATGTATTTTTAAATTTTACCAATTAATGCAATGTAATGATCTTAATGGATGCTGAAAATAATATTCATTCCTGACTAAATCAAAGCAATGAAAGAAGCAAAGTAGTAAAATAAACTTTTTTATTAAAGGTGAAAAAAGGGAGTCTTTCATGCTGGGTCTCACCCAGATTTAATTCTTATCCCAATTATAGTTTTAACCTCTCCTAAAACTATAATCTTAAATCCTTAAATTGATCAATCTGGAGTTTTCTATTCCACACCAGGAGGTAATCTGCATGATAAAATCTCCATTTTCCCCCAGGGAAGGTAATTTTGCTTCCAATAATCTTTCTTTTCTCCTGCTGATAACCTTTTCCCACCCTCTTCCTAACTATAAAAACCTTATATTTTTGAATACCCCTTGTAGTGTCTTTCTACCTGCTTAATGGGATGGTACCTGATTTATGAGTTGTTTAATAAAGTCAATCATACCTTTAAACTTATTCATTCTGTTTTATAATAAAACACAATAAGAAATAGTATAGATGCTCCCTGAGCATAAGAAGGAATATGTTATTTACTAATTTATATATCTACTTTAACTTACTAGCCTATACCATTTTTTAATGAAGAATTATTCGTCACTTTAAGTCAAAGTAGAAATTCCAAAACTCATCATTGTTTTATATCTCATGTTTTTGTCTAGTTGCATAGTTACATAAAATGTGTTACATAAAAAGTTACATAGAAACAAAAATGAAAGAGGAAACATAAAAAAGTATTATCAGTATTTGTATATGATTTTGCAAAGTCAAAGTCATTAACAAAATCTGTTAGAAATAGATTGAAAAGTGATCCCTGAGAATCTATAAATACCAATAGGTTTTCTAAATTTACAAAGAAAATTGAATGAGAGAACAAAGGATTTTTTTAATAGCAGTTAAAGCTACCTAGAAATTAATATAAAGGTATGTAAATGTGCACATGAGGCAAAAAAACCCAAAATTTTGCTAGTCAATAGACAACTATTGGCAAATTGAATATATTTCCCAGGTTCTCATAAATAATCTAAAAGTAATAATTTATTTTAAATTAGTGTGTTCATAATAAGAACTCAATTATTAATTATTGCAAGGGATTTTTAGAGCTTTATTGTGACTGCAAAAAAATGAAGAATGGTAATAGCTAATAATTTTTTTAAATTTCATACTTATAGAGAGGAGTTTACATGATGAGGCAACAAATACTACTGGCAATATTTATTTAAACAGAGGAACTGCTATAAGAATAGACTATCTCTGGAAAACTAGGTTCAGACAAAGATTCGATGAGGACTAGTCTAAGGAACTATAGATAGTTACAGTGGATTACCTCCTGATAAACCCATTACAAATAAAATAATGCTGTTAAAATATATTTAATATACCTAAGGAGCTTCATAGATTAGCCTAATTTGTCTGAAACATGCTCAGAAAAAACACATTAGCCTGCAGTTGGGTAATTATCTTGCATTTGATCTCAAGAATAATTGCTTACTTCAATAGTGAGATTCCTCAAAAAATTGAGAATGGAAATCTCATATGATCCTGTCATCCTTCTTCTGGGTATTTATTCCCCCAAAACCAAAAACAGTACCTCACAGAGACATATGCTCTCTCATGTTTATTGCAGCATTGTTTATAGTAGCCAAGAATTAGAAACTTTGAGAGTACTCATCGCCAGAGAGATGAATGGATAATATTTAGGATGCATGTGTAATGGAAAACTACACAGTCCTAAAAAAGATAATATCCTGTCATTCGTGACAGCACGGATAGCAATAGAGGAGATTATGCTAAGTGAAATAAGTAATAAGGAAAAAGACAAATACTGAATAATCTCACTCATCACTTATATGTGGAATATAAAGAAAAAAGCAAAGGAACAGATAAAACAAAACCCATGCATTGGACATAATAACAGAGCTGAGTTTGCCAGCACAGAAGGGGAAAGGTGGCAGGAGTAAATGGTGGGAAGCTCCAATGGACAGTAGTGGAGAACTATTGGAAATTTGATGGTGGGTATGGTATGTTTATTTGAAGAATGGTGAACTTACACAAATGGGCTTATATTATTTGTAAATCAAAGGTGTCTCAATGCATATTTTAAGAAGCAATTGTTTTCTGTTTCTCCACTTTTCCTACTTTCTTAGGTTGGGAAAAGAAAGGGTTATATTGTGAGGTCAACTAAGCTAGTACATAGGAACTAGACCTCAAATCTCTCTTCCTCCCTAGGGTTGGGACAAGCTTTTAAAAAAGGGTTTTGGGATGAGGAAACCATAAGGCATTTGGCAACTGGCTCATTCTGGCAAAAGTGAGGCTTGAATTTACGGTCAATCAACAACTATCTAGGGCTCTTGACACTTTTTATTAGATTCTGTGACTATGATCTTTGAGAGCTTCAGAACAAGATTCTATCAAGAACACCTACATTGTGGAGGACAGTTTGTGAATAACTCATATGTTACATGTCAAACATGTTTTGGGTGGTTCTAGTCCATTGTTTCAAGAGCCATTTCTGAAAAAAACAAGTTTGAAATAGAAGCTAAGAAACCTTCTCTGCTTCAGTAATAAAGAAATATTTAGCTATGATTTCAATAACAGTGATAAAAGGCATAGGCTTATTGACTTGCTAGAATAAAGAAAGCTCTATAAAAGTATGAGGCACTCAAAGATAATTCAGAGAGGATACTCTAAAGAAGGGCTACTTCAGGCCTAAAGTAAATGCTACTCTTAGATACAACCTAGCAGTTCTGTAAGATAAGACTCAAAAAAGTTATTTGATTATCAAACTTATCTCTAGTAAATTAAGTACTTGCCAAAGCAAAACATAGCTCTCCCTAAAGGAAGATAGTAAAACAGACTTTATACAACATAGAATCCATAATGTTGAATAAATTATAAAAAAATTAATCCTACAAAGAAAGCAAGAAAAGTTTAGTTACTTTAGAAATGACTTGAAATAACCTAGACATTAAAATTACTTGAACAAATTTAAAAATTACAAAAAAAATAGCTAAGAAGATGATTATACATTTATAATTCAAAGTCTTAAAAGAAAATATGGTCAGAATGAATGCATGGATTGGGAATCTCATTAGAGAAGTAGAAACTAAAAAAGAATCAGATGGAGCTTCTTCACAAATATTAAGGGTCCACTGAATGGATTTAACAATTCAAAGATGCAGAAGAAAAGATAAATTAATTTAAAGAGGTCAAGAGAAAATTTCCAATCCAATGAACAAATTAAAAAAATAAAGACAAGACAAGAAAATAAACAATATCATTTTATTTTGGATGTGACTATGCAATTTACTATGCTTCTTGATAAATGTAATATTATAGTATTTTGTAGTTAAATATGTTTTTTTCTATATCTTTAAATTAAAAAAAAATTGTATTTCTCAGATCCGTTTTCCCTGTTTCCTATTACCTTAAAACATTATCTTTCCATGAACATCATTTTCACCTCCTCTTTACAGGATATTGGTAATTGCATTGGAGCAGAACAACTCTTTCACATCTGTTCAACTGAAAATAAATAATATCTTAATGACCTGGGACAGTATCAAGCAATATCCTAAATTTTGTAATTTAATGAACACATATCTCCTTATAGATGCAGGAAGCTGTATCAACTTCAAGAAGAAAATACATAGGCAATATCAAAAACTGTTTAAAGTAAAAGATAAATGGAAATTCTTAGAAGCAGTTCAGGGAATGACTTATCGCATGAAGTAGAATAACCATAAAACAAAGTAGATTTTTCATTAGATAATTGGCGGGTAAATGTAATATAACACCTTTCAATAATATAACTATTAGCACCAACATTTATATGCAGTGAAACAATAGTTTAAAAACAATATTTTTAAATACAGACACTTCCTGATAAATGAAAACTAAGAAAACTTATTGCCAACAGACCTGCTTTATAAGAAATGTTAAAGGAGCTTCTTTGAGCTAAAGGGAATTGTCACAGATAAAGCCTCTACAGTAAAGAAAGAAGAGTATCAAAAATAGTAAATATAAGAGCAGACATTAAAATTTATAATTTTCCTCTAAAATTTTTAAGTAAGTTTTGCTTTAAAATAAAAAATGTTTAAAGTAAAATATATTATGGACTTTATGTAGAAGTTGTATATGTGTTATGTATATATAATCACAAAGCTAATAAGCCAAACAAAATTCTGTTATTCAAAATTTCTTATGTTTTATATTGACTGATACAATATTAACTCTGAGTGGACTTTGGTTTGCTCATGCTGTAATCCATGCATTGATAACTTTATAAATATAATGCTAAGTACTGAGTTACAAACTCAATAAAGGAAATAAGATACAAACTTTTTTTGAAAGGACATACAGACTTCGATTAAATAATACTAGATTAAAAGGAAGAATTTTCAAGATATAAAAAAATTGACTCAACTCTATGATATCTATAAGAGGTTAACCTTAAAATATAAGGGACAGACAGGTTGAATTAAAATAATAAAAAATTGTATCATACAAAAATTAGGCAAGAAAGAGCTGAATGTGGAATATTATATCATAGCAAATAGATTTCAAAAAAAGGCTTATAACCAGAGACAATGAGGTTAATTTCACAATGATACAAGAGTCAATTAATTAAGAAGATATAACAACTGTGATATATCTACACATAAAGCTTCAAAATTCAGCAAACAAAAAGTGAGAAAACTAAAGGGAGAAAGACAAATCAAAATACATAGTTAATGTTTAATGTGACTCTAGAAAAACTGGATCAAAAATGACATACAGGTCAACAGATGTAGGAAATACATTTAATGCCTTTTATTAGGGAACTACAAATCAAAACAACAATGAGATATCACCTCACGCCTGTTAGAATGGCTATTGTCTGAAAGAGTATAAACAAGTCACAGTGAAGCGGTGAAGGTGCACATAAAAGGGAAACCTTATGCACTATTGGTGGAAGTTTAAATCAGTGCAACCCTTATGGAATGCAGCATGGAAATTCCTCAAAATATTTGAAATACAGATTCATATTTTATGTATGTGTGTGCATGTGTGTGTATATATATGTATGTATGTATGTACGTATGTATGTACATATTTATTTCACTTCTGCGTATTTATCCAAAGAATATGAAAACACTAATTTGAAGAGATATATATGTACCCCTATTTTCATTACAGTCCAATAACCAAGACTTGTAAATAACCTCAGTGCCTATGAGCAGGTGATTGAATTGAGAAGATGCTATATAGATACACAATGGAATACTACTCAACTATAAAGAAAAGATGAAATCCTGCCGCTTACAGCAACATAAATGGACAAATAAGGACATATGCTTAGTGAAATAACTCAGAGGGAGAATACAAATACCAAATTACTTCACTCATATGTGGTACACAAAGAAAAACAAACAAATGAATTAACTAAATAAAACAAAAACAATATTTTATACTATAAGGTCAAACTAGTGCTTACTTGAAGATAAAGGGCAAAAGGGGGTTGATAAACCAGGCAAAAGAGATGTATGTGTGGAAAGAGTAGAATGGAACTTGCAGGGTGAACTTGGTATAGTATATATATGTATATATAGATACAGATTTTTAATAATGCACACCTGAAATGACAAACAGGGCAGCCTGCATTTTAGAAATTCTTGTCTTTCTTCTCTTCTGCCTGTTCTTTGTTATTGAAAACCTTAAAGGCTATTCTACCCATTTATTGTGATTGTCGGTTCCCAGTACAAATTTCTGAAGTCTCTGGATGTGTGGGGGCACTCTGAGACATGAAGTAAGTTTTCAATCTCCTAAGTCTTTCCATAAATGCAGAAGGGTTATTATCTACACTCTTGAATTTTTTTTCATTTGAATCCTATTTACTGCCAGTCTACCAGCTTCTGACCCTTCATGATCATCTCTTTGCAATGCCCTCCAAAGTGGCTAGACATGTTTTAATTTAGTTCGAGTTCCAGTCTGGTGGTCCTGGTGGTCTATAGAAGGTGTATTAGTGGTCGTTAACATGTCGTTGATTCTTTCCTTACTGGCTTCTGGTAGGATCACTGTCTTGAAAACTTCCTCTAACAAGGTTTATGAATCCAACCTGGTTCTCTGAGAGTCCCTGGACATAGACCTTCCAGTCACACGTATCTGAGGCAGATGAAGGCACATGGACATTCACAAAATTCCCATACTCATGTGGAACCTGCCTCAAGAGAAATAAGTTTGCAAACAGTGTTAACACAGCAGAAGCTTTCACTCTGGAGTTCACATGCCCTGCTAGCATTCTTTAAAAGCTACCTGCTTCAGGAGGTCAGAATGCACACATTCCTGGTGCGTGAAATATGAATTCCTGAGTGACACTTCTTCTACTAACTGCAAAACTGTCAGGGAACTGAGTCATTCCAAGGGTAATGGAATACACATAACTTATGGTCTAGCTAACCTCAAGTGAAATAGTTCTTTTGCTTTTTTCTGAACATCACTTTTTAATACAACTTAAACAGAAACTGTATATCATTTGGGGCATTTATTCTAATCCTTTCCTCAATCCTGTAGGAGGAACTGAGTAATGGAAGTGAGCAAATCAAGATCATAACCACAAATGATTATACTTTAAACATGATTATCAATTTTAAGATATCTGGAATTTTTATAATACTACACTTATAAAACAATAATTTATAAAAACTATTATTAATTTCCCTAACATTTCTAAAGGTTGGTGTTACTTCTGCATGGAAAGATTAATATATTAAATTAAACTGATTTAAAGATTATCAAAATTCTATTAACTCTATTTAAAAAAAAAGATGTTTCAAAACAAAAAAAAATTTGCAAGCGAGTTACCTCATGTTACATTTCACAACCTTTGCATGGATGAGTCCAAATGCAAAGACTCTTCACAAGAGTATTTGGACTCATCTGCCTAAAAGAATTCTTGGATAGAAAGATCCAAGGCAGTTGCTTAGTCCATTTGGTCACAGTGATCAATTTGATATAATATACTCATCACCAAGGGACTTACCCTTTTATTGGTTCAATAACTTTCTCTCAGTCCAGTAGCCCTCCAATAGCAAACTAGCCCTACCACTAGGAGCCAAGAATTTGTTACCAAGGGCAATGGGCTTCCTTCTTTGATGATCATCAGCCAAAAGATACAGCCGCAGTTTCTTTAAAAAGAAAGTTTTATTGCTTGTAAGAGGTAAGGAAGCAGCATGCTAAAGTGCTGCCTTTTCCAGTGACCTGCTCTGAAGATTTTAATGGGTCAGTTGAGGAAGTGGATGGTGATTATTCAGTGGATTGCAGAGGAAGACTCCAAGTCTACAGCATGGGCCTCAGCATTCCTTGCTGATCAAAAATACTTGATCATATGTTAAAAAATGGTGGTGCAGGTACTCTTTTAAATTAGTCTGAGCCATAAAATGTGACTGCTTAGGCTAAGGCTAGATCAGAACCGCATAGCCTGGTCAAAGACAATATTTATTTCCCTAATGCGTTTATCTGTTCTATTGTCTAGAATCTTTGGGTTTCAACTGGCTATTAATGGTCTAGGTCAAGGACTCCAACAGATTTTGAAGGTGACTTTGACATTCAGAGGTAAAAGAACATGGATAGGCAATGCTCCAAAGTGATATGTGCACACTTTTTCCCATCCATGCATTGCTTCAGGAGACAGAAAATGTAAGCTTGATCTCTGAAATACTTGAACCATAACCCACAGAAATACTTGAACCATAACCCACAGAAATACCATCCCTGAAACATAGCAAAAACCTCATAGTAACTACTGTCGAAGCTGCTGGCCTAGTAGGTGAGAAACTTTAGGAAGACTGGACCGCCAAATGTCTCTCATGAGGATTTCTACAATCAGGATGTTGTCATTGACATCTGTGGCCAAGTAAATCTTCATTGAAATCCACTGGCAGAGAAATGTTTCAGAGACCTATTTGCTTGCAAGAAAGCTCTGCCTAATGAGAATACAGTCCTGAAGAAACGGAGACGGTGACATACATAGAGACACATTTCAGGAGCATGAGGAAGGCGATGCATGATCAGATGACAAGGAGTTCATGTGAGCACTGCTCATTCATAAGAAGAGACTCTCTACCACAGCAGACTCAGTGGGAGTGGCTGCCTGAGACCATTGTCAATGATAGTGACTCAGAGAGTGAGACCAGTGAGTGAGATGATGACTGCACCCCATTCAGCAGCTGTGGCTGTGCATTGTAAGGAAGAGAATGAAGAAGACAAGGAGGAAGTAGCCCAGGACCCTATTGTCCTGGTAACTGACTATCCTGTCTCCCATGGTTAAGTGAGCCAGTAAACAGAACTGGTGGCTCAGATGACTCCAGAGGAGAAGGATGCAAACATAGTCATGAGATAAAACATGTGGCTGACCTCTTCGAGTAAGCTTTCCCTGCATTTTCCTCTTTTCTCTATTCTTAATTTGAAAAAGAAATTCCCTACCTTTGAAGAAAAGTGTTTTAAGTGGCTTTTGGGCCCTGTTGACGTAGAACAGATATTACTATGTGCAAATAATAATGGGAAATAAAGGTCATTTTTATGCCAGAAACTTGCCAGCAAGCTAGGCCGGCTATAAGGATTTTGTTCCCTAATATTACTATAGTATTATCTGTTAGTGTATTTCCTTGTCTAGTCTTTTTCTTTTCCCTTTTAAAGCATGTTTTTCTCCCCTCTGAAATGGTGAGTTCCATCTGCAAAGTAAAGTCGTGTCTGCTTGCAGATACACAGTATAATAGATGACAGTGATTCACTGATCACATCCTTTTAGTTCTGATCCAGTATTCCAAACAATTCCTGATGTTGCTGCCAACCAAAACAGCTTGCAAATAGGAAAATCGTTGATGAGGGTAAACAAATCTTAAAACTTCATATTGCCTTACAATTTGACAATGGAATCAATATGTAAGGGGGGACAGGAGTGTGTGTGGAAAAGAGTTGGAGATGACTAAATTTCATGATTAATAACTAAACCAAAAAACAAGTCTTTAGTACTGACCAAACTGGTAGATTCTTTCGTTTTGTTTAATGCCTTTTGGTTTGGATGTTGGTTGGTAGAAAACAGAAAATATTAATAAATCTGGATGGAGAAATTAGAAAAAATATAGACATTGAACAAGTTCATGTGAGAATAGAAAGTATTGTAAACAATGCCTGAGTTTGTACTGATGTGGAAATATTTTATATAAATCTGAGATTGGTGCCCTCACTCCCTTGCCTTTTTTTTTCCCACTGATCTTTTGTCATGTTATAAATTGATTATTGAGGCCATTCCAGCAGAAATCAGGATATAACAATTAGTTACTCCTCTCCACCTTCCTCTTTATCTTTCTCAAGACATTTAAAGGCCTCCTTTATTTCTCTTCTGATCCTTGCCAGACAGGACATTGTAGAGCGCATCTAGCATAAGGTTGAGCATTGTAACCTCAAGGAACATGGTATATTTTTGGTTCTGATATGTAGCATGGTATTATTCCCCAAAGCACAAGTTTAAAAATAAAGAGCTTTTATATTAAAAAAAAAAAAAAAAAACTTGCGATCTCAAAGACACAAGTATTGGGTCAGTTGTTATATCGATGTGATTAGACACTTTTTCAAAAAGTTCAGAAACAATGGAATTGGAATTTCTGATCGCTGCTAAAGTACATACCTTTTCTTTATATACAGTTTCTCATGACTTGAATTTCAAGACATATGACTGTTCATCAAAGTTGTTCCCAAAATTCTTTGAGCCAAAATTTCTACTTTTACGAGCAAATTGTGAAGCTGTAATTTGGAATATAGTTACATCAATGATCAAATATGAATTTGTTAAAGAATTAACAGTGACAGACTTTCTGACAATTTCTATGGATGCTTTAAACAGAAGATACCTTTCAGGATTTGACACTATAGTCCTGTCTAAGGAGTACAGGTCGAATTTTTGGATATGCACAGTATTCCCAGGGAGATGGCTGGGACCTTACTGATGTCTTAGTCTCTATTATTAACAAACATGGGTTGAAGGTAAAAGTTGTTGAATTTTTTGGAGACAACCGAAGCACAAATTTTGTGGTGTAAAACAAAAAGGCAAGAACAACATTTTCAGATGATTAAAAACAAAGGAGGGGACTTTTTTGGCCATGGCTGTAGTATATACATTTGCACAACTGTCTCTAAATAGCTATTGATATTTAAGCACTTAAAAAAATTTCAAATATTTTCATAAATATACAGATCACACCACACAGCTAAAAGAATTTTATGATTTTGCTAGAGTGAAATACAAAAAACTATTACAGTATGGAATATCAAATTTCTGTCAATGTTATCAGTTATTGAAAGAATTATTTACATTTTAGATGGCTTGATATCATTCTTTTGTTCTCAAAATCACTGTTTATGACTGATAAAGCATTCTTTTGCAATGATTGTGGTGAAATATATATATATGTATATATATATATATATATATATATATATATATATATATATATATATGTATACATAGACAACTTACAGCTTTTTCGACAAAGTGATTTGGTCCATAGAGTAGATCAATGCCAGCTTGGCAGAGATCAAACTGAAATGAAAAATATGATTACAAACATTGAAGAATGAAAAGAGTGAGAATTTGTACCTCAAGGAGCATGGGTCTTGATGAGAAAACTTGAAGAAAATGATGAAAGCATTGAAAAAGTAAAGAGAGAATTTAATAATTTTTATGAAAAAGATTTCTTTCATACCTAGATTTACAGAAAGCAAGCTTAGGAAAGGAAAAAGATTCTGTGTGGTTAAATTCTAGAGACATGGCAAGCCTTGTGGCTCAAGGGACTGAGACAGCTAGAGTTCAGACCGAAAAACCCAAGGATCTGGTTTTGAGACATGGGGCCAGGGTTGAAAAAAAATTCTAAATATGTATCTGTTCCAGTGTTGAGAAGTACACAGTTAAAATCAACAAAAAGATAGACAACTAAGTAATATACATTCACCAATTATTTAAAGAGATTGGTTATTACAAAGAGCTTTTGAACTTCTAAATCAGAAAATTGGTCAACACAAAGTATAAAGATAAGTGGCCGTATTTTCTGGTTGTTGTTGTTCAGTGCAAAGAAAGATAGTATAAAATCTTACTGCTGTAGTAGAATGCATTCTTTGTCTTTTTGGTTCCTCTGCCCAGTTGAATGAGTGTTTTCTGATCGTATATTTAGAAAAGAGAGGTAATATGTTGGATGCTACAGTTAAGGCTCTTCTGATGACTGGAATAAATTTCCCATTAAGCTGCTCAGAGTTTTATAGCAAAATTAAAAATAAAGAATTTCTCAGAAAAGTAGTTTTTAATAAAAAATATGGAAGTACTGGTGATTTAATAAAATATTAAAGATTGAAAGAAATGCAGCATTTCTCTAAATTTTCAAACCCAAATGAGAATAGACAAAGCTAACCAGATTAGGTCTCAGGCCTCCCAGGAAACAGGATGTCATAAGAAGTCATAAATCCCTTCAGTCTTACTATCCCTGTACTTTCCCTTCTAATGGCAGCAACTTTCAGCCGGCCCACAGGGCTTGCTCCTGTGCTGCTCTTCTATTCATCTAGTAAAATTACTTACACTGATTTAAAATATCTATGAACTCTTTCTTGGTCGTTTGCTTCTGGACCCCAAATGCCACATCATTACCTGCTAATAAAAATGTATTTAATTTAATCTGTTCGTAACATTGTTTTACTTTACAATAGTGTTTGTGAGTGCTGGTTAGGAGAGCATAGCTGCTTTGTCTATCTTCTACTCTGTTCTGTCTTTCTGCCTCATTAAGGTTTCTTCTAATTCCAAGTGATAAAGACAAATCATGCATCTTCCCAGCTCACATGTTTCACTTCAGCACTTACCAAGAATGGCCTTCATATAAAAAGAAGACATGGAAGATGCCAGCATATTTACAATAAAATCTCTCCCATACTTCTAGATGGTGGGAAAGGTAGGTTCACTCTGCCTACTCTGCTTGGTACCAGCTTCAATTCTAAAAATTATGGTAATTATATCAACAGTATATTGGAAAACACTCCTTGAGATCACCCTTAAAACTTGATTAAGTCCAGTGAGGACTTGTCCTTTAAACAGTCATTAAAAACTTAGTTTTTCTTGATTCCCCAGCTAATATAATTCTAGCAATAGAATAGATAAATGCCTTTGGTGAACTAGTTAAAGAAAATATTTGATCAGATTAAATGGCTCTAACCCACCCCACTCAAGCTACTGAAATTTGAAAAAATGAAAATATAAAATATTGTTAATGATTTGAAGTGGTGGAAGTTTAACACATTGCAATTCAGACTGCAAATACTAGAAACATTTAGAAAAGTTTTTGCAGTTTCTTGCAAAGTTAAATGTAAACACTGATATAACTCAGTAATTCCATTTCTAGGTATTTTCTAAGAGAATAGAAACATGTCTATAAAAAGACATTTTTAAGAATAACTGTTCTTTTGGTCATAGTGAAAGAATACAGATAGACCACTGATAATGTTGAGCTAAAGGTACTTAGGTTCTTAGTCTGCCTAAAAACAGAAGAACTCCATTGTCATAAATCCCTACCCCAGGTGCAACTTTAAACTCTTCAGACAAGTCCACACAACACTTAACCAGATATTGTCATACAATAATTTTTCTGTAAAAGGACAGTTTCCCCATTCCTCTGAGTTTCTTCAAATTAAATATGATAATTAAGAGAAAAGCCCAAATTCTGTTTCATATCTATGGAGAATGTATATGGCAGTAAATTCTGAGGTGACTGGGGCTGGTCAAAGATTTATATCCAATACTGAAACAGGAGTAAAGGAGATCTGGTGTGTCAAAGAAAGAAAGGGAAGGTCTTTATGTGGCAAAGCAGGATGACTCAATATTTACTGTACAAGTAAAGATAGGTTTAAATTCCTCTTCTACATTCTTGTCTGGGATAAAGAAACATTTTCTACTTCTTGATTAGGTGGAGAATGGAGGCTTAAAGAAAATTCTTTAATTAAGTGGAGCTTGTTCATCATTTTCCTTGACTCAGAAATAATTCAGAGTAAGAATTCTACAGGAGATCAGATAGGAAAGACATTCAATGATCTGTTTAACATCTTCACTATCAGAACTCCTTTCTATTCTTTATCTTTCAAAAAAATATCCCCCCGCTGTATATATCTTTTGTCCTTTCAATTTGAAGAAATTTGTTTTTCTACATGTCATCCCCCAAAATCCATTAAATGGAGAATGAGTAAATGACTTTCACATAATACGGAAAAAAATCTATTCTGCAATAAAATGGAAAAAAAGCTTTTCCCTAATTATTCCCCATATATAGGTTCCCCATTTCTTAGATATATTTCAACACACCAGGTCCTCCATCAAACCACCAAGTGTTTGTCCCCATTGTCCAGTGGGCTCCACCATTTGCCCCACCCACCCCATTGCCTTTTGGTAACCTCAGTTCTGTTACAAATGTTTCAGAGTTGGTTATGCTTTATCTCTTTGTTTTGCCAATTCTCATAGACACCTATGCGTGAGGTAATCCAGTATCTATCTTCTTTTCACTTGTTTCACTTAACATAATCCTCTCTAGTTCCATCTATGTTGTTTCAAATGACAGAGTTTCATCTCTTCTAAAGGCTGTGTAGTATTCCATTTTGTATATATACCACATCTTCTTTATCCATTCATCTGATGTTGAGCACTTAGGTAATTTCCAGTTCTTAGCTATTGTGAATAGGGCTGCAATAAACACAGGGATGCATACATCTCTGAGGATGGGTGCTTTTGTATCTTTTGGGTAGATGCCCAGAAGTGGAATGACAGGATTATATGGGATTTCCATCTTCAATTTTTTGAGGAATCTCCAAACTGTTCTCCATAGGGGTTGTTCCAATTTGCACTCCCACCAACAGTGCAACAGTGTTCCCTATTCTCCCCAGCATTTGTTGTTTCCAGACTTTTGCACAATAGCCAGTTTTTCAGGCATAAGGTGATATATCTCATTGTTTTTTAAATTTGCGTTTCCCTGATAGCCAGCGAGCAGGAACACAATTTTATGTGCCTGTTGGTCAAAATTTTGATAGGATACTGATTATTATGTGTGTATCCATTTTCAAAATCTATGGTATTTTTCACTTAATGATTTGTTGATTAAACTGTATATAAATTTATCTATAAATTTAAATAAACTTTTAATCCTTGTCAGCAGGCTTCTTACAACATTATGGATTGAAAATTTTAAAATTATCCTCTATGTATTTTAAGCAGCAGTGAAAGACCAAATATATTGAGAAAATGAAAGGTAGATTTCTTTGTTGAAGAAGAAATCACAAATATCAAAATGGGAAATCTAGATGTATCCTATGAAATTGGATTGGAATTAAAAATTATTTTCATATATTTTAAAAATATATAATAAACCTATATATTAATATATAGTACGTATAACATACATTAAATATGATCATGTCCATTCAGATATGAAGGAATAATAAAAAGCTTTTCAGATAAGCAAAAGTTAAAGGAATTCATTACCACTTAACCAGCTCTACAAAAAAATACTAAAGGAAGATCTTTAAAGTATAAAGAAACTCCACTTAATAACAATAAGAAAACAAAATATAAATAGTATAAAGAGGAACATAAAAATATGGATGGTTAGAATAAGTGCAAGACTAATTTGTTTTCAAATAAAAGTAGTAAATAAGTAGAATTATTAATACTAACATCAAAACACATCTCCAGTGAAAAAACAAAGAAAAAAAGAGTCAAAACATAACTACAACCAACCCACCTAAGAAGAGAAAGAAAAGAACCAAGGTATTGTCTGGAACAAGAGCCAGAAGAAATTACAAAATGGCAATAAACAGTTACATATCATGATCACCCTAAATGTTAATAGACTGAACTCACCAAACAAATGACAAGAGCGGCCATATGCATTAAAAAGCAGAACCCAAACTTCTGCATCATCCAGGAAACTCAGCATATTTCAAAAGATAAACATAGGCTCAAAGTCAATTGTTGGAAAACAATCCTACAGCTAAATGGCTACCAAAAAAATCCCCCAAAACAGAAGCAGCAATACTTACATTGGATAAAAAACTTCCAACTAAAAAGCATAACAAAAAAGAGAAATGGACATTATATGAAAGGGTCAATCGAGCAGTAAGACATGATGTCTATCAACATATAGGCACCAAATGAAGGAGCATCAAAATATATTAAGCAACTATTATTATAACTGACAGATAATATTGAGAGCAACATGACAATTGTAGGAGATTTCAACGCCCCTCTAACAATAATGAACACATCAACAAGGCAGGAAATTAACAGGGAAACAGCAGCTTTAGATGACTATTTGGAATAGTAAGGTCTAATAGATATATACTGAACACTTCATCAACAACTACAGATTTCACTTCCTTCTCAACTGTGCATGGAGCATGTCAGGACATGAAAAATGTCTCAACAAATTTCCAAAATAGACATCATAATCTCTGACCACAATGGATTAGAACTAGAAATCAACCACAGAAAGAAAGCTAGAAGATCCCAAATTAATTGGATACTAAACAATATGTTTCTGAATGACTCTTGGTTAAAAGAGGACATCAAAGAGGAAAGTAAAAAATACTTAAAGAGAAATGAGAATGAAGACTTGAGCTACCAGAATCTATGGGATGCAGCAAAAGCAGTACTAAGAGGGAGCATCATTGCAATCCAGGCATACCTCAAGAATCAAGAAAATCATGAATAAAAAAATCTAACTATATACTTAAAGCAACTAGAGAAAGAAAAACACTTAAAGCCAAAAATCGGTAGAAGAAAGGAAATAATGAAAATTACAGCAGAAACTAACTAATGGAAAAAAATCAGTCTAGAATATTAATGAAAGCAAAAGCTGATTCTTGGAAAAATAAACAAAATTGACAAACCATTGGATAGACTCACAAAGAAAGGTTAGAGATAAAGCTCTCATAACTGGAATCAGAAATGAAAAGAGAGAATTACAGCAGATACCCTAGAAACAAAAAAATAATGAAATACTACTATGAACAACTCTATGCTAATACGTGGACAAACTTAAGGACTTGGAAACATTTTTAGAAAAATACGGACTACCAAGACTGAACCTAGAACAACTGGAAAAACTGAACAGAGAAATCATAAGCAAAGAAATTGAATAGGTAATCAAGTCTTCCTAAAATTAAAACTTAGGACTAGATGGCTTTTCTAATGAATTTGACCAAACCTTCAGAGAATAATTAATACATATTCTTCTCAAATTCTTCTAAAATATTGAATAATCAGGAACACTTTCAAACACTTTCTATGAGATTAACATCACACTGATACCAAAAACTGACAGTAATATCAGCAAAAATATTTTAGGCCAATATCTCTCATGAGCATAAATGCAAACATTCTCAGCAATGTATTAATAAAACAAATCCAACAATGCGTCAGAAAGATCATCTATCATAACCAAGTGAGATTTATTGCAAAGATACAAGGTGGTTAAATATACGTAATCTGTGAATATAATACACCATATCAATAAGAGAAAGAGAAAAACATCATGATCAAATTGATAGACACAGAAGCTTTTGACAAGATCCAACTCTCATTTATTATAAAACCCTGCATAAAATGGGGATGGAAGGTACACATCTCAATATAATAAAGGCTATATATGATAAACCTAGCTAACGTACTAGTCATGGCAAAAAATAGAAAGCATTTCCTCTAAGGTCAGGAGCAAAGCAAGGTTGTCCACTATCACATTGTTATTTAGTATCATAATGAAGACCTAGCCAGAGTACTTATTCAAGAGAAATTAAAAGGAATCCAAATTGGAAAGGAGAAAGTAAAACTATCATTATTTATAAATGGCATGATTATATATATTGAAAACCATAAAAACTCTTCAAAAATAATGGAACATTATCAATGAATAAAGTGGCCTGCTTCAAAATCAATGCACAAAAGTCTGTTGCATTTTTGTATGCAAACACTGTGCTAGACCCAAACTAATTTAAGAAAGTCACACCATTTCAAATAGAAATAAAAAGAATCAAATATCTTTAATATACATTAAAAAGGTGAAAGACCTGTACAATGAAAATCATATGGCCTTCTTAAAATAAATATAGAGAGAAACACAAAGACATTGAAGCTCCTGCTCATGGCTGGGAAGAAACAGCATTGTTAATATTATTAGCTCACCTAAAGCAATATACAGATTTAATGCAAACCCCGTTAAAATCCCACGAAGTTATTTCAAGGAAACAAAACAAAAAAATTTGTATGGACAACAAAAGACCATGAATAGCAAAAACAATTATAAGAAAAATAAACCAATCCAGAGGGGTTACACTCCTAAACATTGAGCTGTGCTACAAAGTGATAATGATCAAAATGGTGTAGTACTGCAATAATAACAGAGGTAAAGATCTGTGAAATAGAACTGAATTACCAGGAACTGATTCATACACAATATGTTCAGTTATTCCGTAACAAAGTTTCCAAAAGCATTAATGGATAAAGGAAAATCTCTTCAATAAATGGTTTTGGGAAAACTGGACAGCCAAATGCAAAATAATGAAATTAAACCACTCTCTAGCACGATTCACAAAAATTAACTCAAAATGGTCTAAAGACTTAGAAACCATAAAATTATTGAAAGACATCATAGGAAAAGACATTTCATGATATCAGCCTTAGAGAGGTCTTTGGGGATTCTATTCCAGTATCAAGAAAAACAAAAAGAAAAATTAGCAGCTAAGACTACATTAATAAAAAAAGTTTCTCCACAGTGATAAAAAACATCACCAAAACGAAAAGATATTTGCATTCCATATTTCTGACAAGGACTTAATATCCAAAAAGAAAATATGCAAACAATGCATGTAACTCAATATCAGGAAAACAGGCAATTTGCTTAAAAAATGGGAAGAGGAAAGGAGAGATATTTTTCCAAAGAGGATATACAGATGACCAATAGGCACATGAAAAGATATTTCTACTCACTGACTATCAGGGAATTGCAAATCAATGCAACAGTGAGATATTACCTTATACCTGAGAGATTGGTTATTATCCAAAATTCTGCAAGCGGCAAATGTTGGAGAAGATGTGGAGAAAAAGAGAACACATTTTCATTGTTGTAGGGAGTGCAAATTGGTATAACCCCTATGGAAAACAATATGAATATTACTCAAAGAGTTGAATATGGAAATCCCATATGATCTTGCCATTCCATGTCTGACTCTTTACCTGAAAGATATAAATCACTAACCTCACAGTAATTTATGCACTTCTATGTTTATTATAGTCCTATTCACAATAACTAAGAATCGGAAACTGCCTAGGCACCCAATGTAAGATATAAGATGAATTAAGAAGATGTGAAATACATATACATACATATGTATACACTACATTATATAATATATTATATATATTATATATTATATTATATTATGTAGTGTATACATATGTATGTATACACACACACAAAATGGAATTCTACACAGACCTTAGAAGAGATGAAATCCTGTCTTCTGAATCAACATGGATGGTCTAGAGGGGATTATATTAAGTGAAGTAAGTCAAAAGGAGAAATATATCAGACGCTCTCACTCATAGGTGGAATGCCAATAGACAAAACAAAGAAAGGGAGAAAATGAAACCAACATTTAATTTTTAAAACAAATTACTACAATGAAATTTTAAAAATATACATAAACATGTCCATATTTATATATTTGTCTATATTATATTAACTGACACGCACACTTACAAGCTTGCTAGCTTTATAAACTTATAATTAACACTAATAACAATTAAGTTAATATTGTTTTCTAAATATTATGTTTAGTAGAGAGAACCAAGGATACTTAGAGATGGTTAAAGCCTAGACTTTTGACATAGAAAGTACAAGAAGAGCCTAGAATATCTTGCAACACACATCAGGGAAGCAGATAGGAGAGTATTGGGAATATGTCAAAAGAACACAGAAACCAATTTGTAGGGGCTCAAATTATATCAGATCTGAGATAAATTGAGTATCATAATAAATGATAGTTAATAAAAAGTAAATAATAATGCCAATGGATTATGAGTCATTGAATAAAATAGCCATGAGTCTGTTACTGTAAATAGATATAAATGAGTGAATGAATTAATAAATATATAACTACATAATTTAGTGAATATAGAAAGCTATTCTTTAATATGGAACTCCAGCTAATAACTATAATAAACTAAAGTTAATAGATGATTAATAACCAAAAGTAGTGGATAAAATTTTTCATAAGGGACAGAATATCTACATAGGCAAAATATCTCAACAAGAAATTAGACTCAAAGAATCTCCATGTTAGTTACATAATAATTACAAAGACAAAAACAGCTGTGTAAGAGAGAACACAATTATATACTACAACATTTATTAAGTAATCAATGTCAGCATCAGTAATATTTGGTATTACATTCCTGTTATAAAAAACTAAGGGGGATATGACATCTGTGTTATTTCCATCAAATTTGAAAACTCTGAAATTTATTCACGATAATATTAGACAAACCCAAGTTGAGGAATAATTAACAAAATAATAAATTTGCTCATGTCAAAGCATATAGATTAACAATGGAAACAAGATTGAGCAACTCTTTTAGATTAAATGATCCTAAATATACATACTACCAAGTAATAGATTATAACCAGACTAGGAAAAGTGTATTTAGAAAGGGCATTCTTTAGTTAGTTTAAAAAGTTTGAATATGAACTGTTAAATAGACAACAGCACTATATTACTGTGGAAATCTGTGGTTTCCATTATTCTACTGTGGTTTTAGAAAATGTCTGTTATTCTGAAGACATACTGAAATATTTAGGCATAGTAAGGAACAATGTCTCCAATTCGATTTCAGAAGCTCAGAAAAAATATGTCTACATTTAGAAAGCACAAAGGAAGATAGAGTCATAATTATACCAGAAAGTAAATAATTAATAAATCAGATATTCTTATGACTCTTCTATAGGGCTGAAATAATAGTAAAAGAAAAACTTGCAAGAAAATTAACAAACAACACCCCCACATTAAGAATCATAAATAACTTTAAAACTCGCTAAATATAATCTTAACTTCTGCACATGCTAATTAAAAAGGATGGCAAAAATTATTAAGAGAACTGATAATTTTGCATAAATTTTAGATGAACTTTTAAAAAGCATTAAATATTATTTATTGAATTAAAATGAGGATTTCTCTAAAATTTTCTTTGTTCTTTCCTGTAATTTACTTGTAATATGATCATTTTTCATGGGCACTAATTTAATATATTGAGAATTTAGAAACTGTGATTAGCACCTGTTTTCTCCTGGTTTTATAAAATATCAAAATTCAGAAATTTTATTCTCCTTTATAAGTTATCCTACGTACTTTGTTAATTTATAACTTTGCTATTCTATTGTTTTATCCAATAAAATATGTCTTTTGGTAATAAAACATGTCATGTTTCAATAACGCAAGTTTTCATCAAAAAGAGACTGATCAGAGCACAGGGGTTGAGCTGCTTTGTACTAAAGAGACCTGCATTTACCATTTCACAATTTTCTTTTCCTAGACCAAAATGTCCTTCATTTAGTTGCTTCAAACTAAATAATGCATTGGTCATTAAGTATAGTCATTCATAAAGCAAACATACAATGCTATGTTTATTCTATTAAAATTTAATATGGCATGGTGTATGAGTCAGGATAGTATATCATAATCAATAATAATAATAACTTCAAGAAAAAATTATCAGACATTAAAATGTCCATGTCTTTCAAAGCAAATTCTGTTTCATTGTTTTCATTATTCAGTGAATTAAAAGTCATTTCAAAACAGTTTTGTACTTCATTAACTTCATGTAGTATCCACATATGCTTACTATGCACGTGAAGCTATTTTTAGTCATTGCAAAATTGAAAAGTTATCTTTAACAGGTACTGCACCCAAACAGATTGTTCAAGAACAATCAAGAACACTGTTTCAAGAACAGTGTCCAGAACCTAGGACATAGATATATAGATGATTAACTCTGCTATTTATGGTACCTGGATAGGAATGTCATAAAAGCATAGTAAATATTCTTCACTATATGTGCTATCAGGATATATCTTTGTACTCTAGTTTTTTTAATATTTAATCAATTAAATGCTACTCATATATACTTGATAGGCTTTTCATTTTATATTCCATTTTATACTGTTTCTGTAAGAAAGTAATGATAGTGAAACCCTCATCGCTCACAAGTAATGTTTCTGATGATCAGTTTGTCCTTGGCTTAATTAATTCAAGATTTAAGCTGTCCTCATTTTTAAACTATCTTCATTTATATAGGATATAACTACTTTCATGTTAAGTTCTATTTTACATTTTATTTAAACTATATTATATTTGAATGTAAAGAGATGAATACGTTTTCCAAAGGAAATAAGTACTGAAAATATCATCAATTTATACATTTTTTTCAAAAATGCATTAAAGGTACAGTTGTAAATATAACTTACTGTATTAACGTATTACCTTATTCATGTTTTCATATTCATGCTAATTCCCATTATTTTATCTGTGTATGATAAATCTTAATAAATAGATTGTCTTAAGATGGGAGCCATATTTTATGTTTTTTAATTTTATTTATTTATTTATTGTATTGAAATATGCTTGATTTATAACATTATATTTGTTTCTGGTGCATGACATAGTCTATATATTTTTTGCAATATATATATATATATATATATATACACATATATATTTCAAAATAATAATCACAATCAGTCTAGTTAACTTCCTTACCACACATGATTAGTAAAAACATTTCTTTTGGTGAGAAGTTTGAAGATAAATTCTCTTAGTAAGTGTCAAATATCTGATATACTATACTTACCTATAATAAACATGCTGTACATTGCATCCTCATTAGTTTATTTTATAACTTTGTACCTTTTGATCATCTTCACTTACTTTGCCCACCCCCATCCCCATTTGAGGTAGCATTAATTTGTTCTTTGTGTTGATGGCTCTGTTTTTGTTTTGTGATTCCAAATGTGAGGTCATTAGATATTTACCTTTGTCTGATTTATTTCACTCAGCATAACACCCTCGAGTTCTATCCACATCATTACAAATGTCAAGATTTTCCACTTTTATGACTGAATAATATTCCATAGTGACATAGATAGATAGATGATGGATGGATAGACAGATAGAGAGAGAGAGAGAGAGAGAGAGAGAGAGAGAGATAATAGATGAGAGAGAAGGAAAGTGCTCATGTAAAGGGTTGCACATATCTTTTGAAGCTGGTATTACTAGTTTTTTTTTTCAATGAATATCCCTAAGAGGAATTATTGAGTCAGATGGTTGTTCCATATTGGGGAGCAAACTCTTTTCTACAGGGGCTGCACTAATTTACATTTTCACTAATAGTGAACAAGGGTTCCCTTTTCTCCACTTCTTCAACATTTATTATTTCTTATATTTTTTATAATAGCCTTTCTAACAGATATGAGGTGATAACTCATTATGGTTTTGATTTGCATTTCCCTGATGATTAGTGATGCTGGGTACCTTTTCATGTACTTCTTGGCCATGTGTACATCTTCATTGAAAAAATATCTCTTCAGATCCCTTGCTCAATGTTTAATCATATTATTTTTGGTTGTTCTATTTTTATTTTATTTTGTTATTTAGTTGTATGAGTTCTTTGTAATTTTGGATAATAATCTCAAATATATTCTCCCATTCAGTAGGTTACATTTTCATTTTGTTAATGGTTTCCTTTGTTGTGCAGAATTTTTTCATTTTGATAAAATTCCACTGTTTAGTTTTGCTTTTGTTGCCTTTGTTTTTGGTGTCAAATAAAAAAAATAATAATTTTTGCTGATGGTGTAAAGTAGTGATTTAGTTTTATTTTTTTGCCCGTTGCTGTTCAATTTTCCCAATACCATAAGATTTGAACCATATTTTCTCAATATTTCACTATTTCTGCTATTGTCTAACATATTACATTATTAGTCATTAGTGTCTTCCAAATAGATGATTAAAACTCTATCCCAAACTTTTTTTTTTTTGGTTTGTGATGTGAAAAATATCATCACTTCTCAGAAGAAAGCAAGTTTGGAAAGTAGTGTATGAAGACAACTTATATAATTTAGTTAAAGTACTTAAAAGGCTTCTTTACTTGGCAAAATACCCTTAGTTTCCACTATCTTCCATCCAATCGTTTAGTGCTTGAAAACAAGCAGTGAATACAAACATTTTTTGGGGAATAGAAGCTATGCTTCCTTTTTGTAACATGTCCATTACAGATATTTTCAAATTATCTAGAAACTCATGGTAGTTTCCCTAGTTAATATGCACTAAAGAAAAGGGTAATAATTATTAATAACTATTGACTATTAGGTTGTAACATATTTGTGCTTAGCATTTCCCAAGTGCCATAATTATTAAGTATATTAGATGTAAGTTTTTACAGGCTCAAATTTTTAGTATGGAATCATTTTCTTGCAAACTTTTGGGTAATGATAGTCAATATAACTTACTAAATGCAATGTAGATGCCATTACTAGCTTCATTTTGGTGAAGAGAAAACTAAAACACAGTGTTTAATTAATTGAGAAATCAAAAGTGCAGTCAGAAATCTGTCTCTAGAACTAAAGCCTTAAATTCAACATTCCATTATTCTAATATTACCCAAAACAGGATAGAGCAATTGGTGAATGGAGAGATAATCATGCTCACACAATGAGAGTTATATGTCTTTTTGTGCTATAAAACACACTTCAATTATGTCCTATCAGCATTTATTGAAGATTTACCATGCACGATGGATTGCCCACAAAAGAGAAAAAGAAAGCAAAAATCTCTTTTAGGATCACCTTGCATACTTCAATTTAAATGAATAAACATGCAATAAAGGCTTACTACAAGTCATTGATAGTCTTATCCCAAAAGATACAAAAATTCTTGTCTGGTAGAGGAGTTTGTAATGCAGTTAAAGATAAACATATGTCATGTAGTGGGGAAAGTATAGTAGGACACCAAGAAAGATTTGTGTAATCAGCGAAAGTTTCTATAAGACAATATTCCTTATGCTAAGATATAGAAAGTTGGGGATAATGGTGAGGAAATGTCAGCTATCAGACTAGCAAATAAAAGGTATAGTATGTTCTGAGTGTGATCAGAATAGTGGGAGTTGAATGAGAAAGACTATTTAATGAATCTGGAGAATAGACAGGTGCCAAATGTAACAATTGGTTTTAATGAATCATCATATTATTGGTTAGCATTTCTCAGAAAGAATAATCTAATTCTAAACATTGGTTGACAAATATATGATGAATAGCAGAAAAAGCCATTATTAACAATCTAGGCATAGCCATCTAGGTGAGGCAGATAGGCCAGTCATAAAAAAAAGTTAATGTCAGCTAAAAGAGGATGTTCCAGTCAGATATATGATTTAAATACTAGGTCCCCTTTAAAAAGAAAAGATCTCGCTCTTGCCAGGGAGAGGCCACCTTTTCATAGGAACCTAATAAATTTAATCAAGCAGATAAAATCACTCCTCAGGAATTCCACAAAAATACCAATCTCTATACTCTGGGGTTGACTCCATCTTGGAGAATGTATGCATGCACTTCTCACTTTTGTACTTTCACCTTGCCAATTAAAGTTTCCTTTACTTCAACTCTTCCTCTGACTCATCCTTGAATCCTTTATTGCACTGAAGTCAAGAACTTGGTTTCCAAGTTCAGGTCTCCCTTCTTTCTCATACATTTCTCATACATTCTAATATGGCTCATAGATTTTAGATATTCAACTCAATATGCAAATCCTATGTGTTGACTTCAGAAAAGGCCAATAAATATTTAAGAAATTGGAAGAGAAGTCCACTCATACTCCATCTGAAATGAACCTCAACTCCTTTATTATTCTAGTCTTCATTCAATAGGGCTCAATCACCCCCTGATCCATACTTAAGATGCTAACAGCACTTTAGCCAATGTCTATCATTTCTCTCCATACATCCTTAGACCCTAATCAGTGTTTCCTTTAGATTCAGTTTCTTTGTTTTGCTGTCTCATTCCTTTTGGAAGTTTGAAAATGTGACCCTAACTGTTTTCTTATGAATGTTGGGACTATCACTCATGTCTTGGTAGACATGCCTTTCAGAATTGGATTGATAGAACTATGCTTCACTCACTTGGTAAGAACTCTGCTTTCTTTTCTCAGAAGTTGTGGATTCACTATTATTTCAGTGACTACTAAACTTGTTTTTTGATACTGAATGTTGATACATTCTCTAAAATTTCCCCAGCATTTCAGTTTTACGGGAAATCATCTGCCTCCTCATTTTGTGAGCTGCAATGGACTTGTTAGTGGGTCAGCAATAGGAGAATCTCATAGAATAATGAAAAAGCACTCCCTGAAGTCACTGTCAAAAATCAATGGAGTCCCTGAGGCCTGAACCATTAAATAGCCATTTAAAACATAATAGTTCTAGATGACAGAGTAGATAAATACCTTAAATAGGTAGATAAAAAAATCTTTGACCAGGCTAAGAGGTTCTGATCCACCCTTGCCTCAGCAGCCACAAAACAGCCAGAAATGACTTAAAGGTGACCTTGCACCATCATTTTGAACACGTGAAACCATGACCAAGCATGAGGAAGACTGGTGCCTGTGCAGGGGACCTAGAATCTTACCCAGCAACCTACTAACCAATTGCCACCTACTTCCTCAATTAATTCCATTAAAACCTCCTAAGCAGATTGCTGGAAGAGGTTATGCTTCATCACACTATCTCCTTACTTTGCTACAATAAACCTTTTCTATTCTAGGAAACTTTGGTCAGTGTCTTTTGGCTGATGCTCACCAAGGGAAGGGACCCATTATGTTTGGTAATCGAATGGTTTGCTCTGCCTTTTCTTTGCTTTCCGTTGCTTCTAATATAAATCGTCATACCTCGCATCGAGTTCGAGATAGGAAAAATTATACCAGCTTGTGTGTCCCTTGAAATCTCAAAGGCAGTATGCAGTAATAAAACTGAATCTCCATTCACCAAAGACACAGATGAAAATTTCCTAGGGCCAAATCCACTACTGGCCCAGACAACATAAACTATTATTAGTGTTCATGTGAGAGCTCCAAAAGAAACCTCGAACCTAGGCTATTGTGTCTGGTATGTAAGATTAGCACAAAAGACACAGCAGAGAAATGGTTAAGCGAGAAATTTATTTAACCATGCAAGAGGGAGAGTACACTTCCAGAGACAGTGAGGAAGCAGGTTGAGTTCTAGTGAATATCAACCCATCTTGCCTGATCATCACAGACTCAGGAGAAGTCTTTTTGGTAATATCTCACATCCCTACCCGTAAAGGCCCCTAGCCTTATTATCAATCAGTAGAGCTCTTTCTCTCCTTTGGGTTTATTTCTGACCTTTGGACTACAGCAGGAATGTAGCAGTTATTTTTTGTGTGTGTGTGTGCGTGTGTGTGTATGTATGTGTGTGTTTTTGCTTGGTGATTGTTGGTCTCACCATTCACTTTGCTTTTCCTTTGTTCCTTTGGCCTCTTGTCCCATTCCCCTAGGCTATCTCACCCAATGCTAGAAGATTATGGCACTCTTGGCATAAACTAAAAATCTTTTTCTGCAAAAATCAGGGCATCTGGTAATTGTTTTACTTCTGAAAGATATGATTTATTATATTAATACACCACCACCAATAAGAAGATGGTAGTTGCTACCTTTGAATTAAATGTTAACCAAAAGAAATGGTATTTAACTGATCAAGAGAACTACATGATAAAGTAGAAGTAATAGAAGTGGTTATTTTATCTCAGCATCTCTCACATTTTTATTCTATTAACACAGAAATACACATAAGTAAACACTCCTGGGGGAAAGTCTCGATAAATTAGAGGTAGAAATGGATAATTGTAGTCTCATGGTCCTCCAGTGAAGCAATTTTGTGATATTTCAGTTTTTCAGGGCATTCATAGCGGTGTTGAGATCTGGTTGACTTTTTGAATATGTGTTTTATTGACCTTTCTCCTTCTTTTCTCATTTTTGTCTTTCTTGTTCATTCTCATTTGTGGATGTGAGATCTTTCAAATTAGTCACTTGCACCCAAACTCATATCTATTCTTGAGACCTAAAGTAGGATAAGTGATTACATTTGGAGCTGGTAATAACTGGGACAGGAAAAAAAGGGAGATTTCTGAGGTACTGTTAATATTTTTGTCTTAATCTGGTTAAGATTAAGCAAAAGTGTCTACTTTGTAAAAATTCATGAAACGTGCATGTAAAATTTTTTCAATGAAAAGCCATATAAAGCAGTAAATGTATATTAAAATGTATAAAGAGTAATGTTCAATTTAAATCACTATAGTCATATTGTTTTTTATGTATTTCCTTTAATATTAGAGTATTAAAAGAATCTAGCTTATAAAATAGCAACCTTTTTCTTTATTTTATTTTGTAATTTCCAAATATGTATGTATACAGTCATATAGGTATTATTCAACAATTAAGTCAATTAAATAATTTAATTCAATGAATAAATAAAAACTATATACTAAATATAGTTATATACACACACGTATGTGTATATAACTATAGTTACCTATGAATAAGAAATTAAAGAAATATATGACAAATTTTATATCCACTGAATTCATTTCAGGTTATATCAAGTATTTAATACCAGCTATTCTTTGGGATTTGTTAGCATATCTTTTAAAACTTGCCTGCGGCAGTCACAAGAAAGAATGTAAAAAGTGGTTTTGATTATCGTTTTGGATTGTCGACCTTGACAGTTTGGGTGGGATTTATAGGCATGAAGAAAGAATATACAGATACTCACATTCATGTACCTTTATCTTTTTCCTGGGGAAGATTCTTTCCCAAAATAACCAAAGAGCTTGTTATTTGTCAGAAGAATTAAAGTGAAGCTTTTTGGAAGTAACCTGGGGCATAGGAGTCTGGTAACATGAATCTACTAGTGATCAGTTTGGATCAGCAGACACATACACTGAGACATGTTTTTAATCTCCTTTTTAACAAACTTGAAATCCCATTTATTTTATCTTACAGTCACAATATGAAAAATACACTTTAGCTTTCTTTTATTTATACCATTACTCAGAAATATAAGAAGATTTTAAATTCAAAAATAGCAGGCAGATGTAAACTGGTATATACATACATACATATACATATATACCAGTTTATATCTTCCTGCTATTTTTGAATATGTATACATACGTGTAGAGACACACACATATGTATATTAAGGAAACAGAAAACCAAGTCACTAATTTATTGCTGGGATGTAATCAGAGAATAAACTCCCTGCACTTATTTGTCTTAGAGAAGCTGCTCAGAGTTCTTGCAACTTCTAGAAAAGGACCAGCATGAAACTGAACTCAAAACTTCATTATGATAGAAATTCATTGGTAGCCCTGAAGGAATTTTTGTATTCTTTTACCAAATGCCTAATCAAAGCTTAAATAGTTTATTAAAATGAAGATTCTGAGAACTGGCTGTTGAAATTCCTATCTTGTTTTCACAGGGGTCAGTTTCTAACTAAGCTCTTCTTCGCTCAGATACTAAAACACGAATAGAATATATTGGTAAGAGGATGATGGTGCCAGAGTAATAGAACTGAAGAATACTGTATTCAGGCTTTTCCTTAAACTCTTACAATTTGATTGGTAGCTGAATTTCAAGATTCTTTTTTTGCTAACTCCCATGCATCACAATTGCTGAAGCATATTATCACCCATCCTTACATGGAGTCTGCATATAGCTTTACCCTGAAATCCACATGTCTTTGTGAGGCACACATTTTTTTTTTTCATTTAAGTCCTTTTATTACAGTGGTGCCAGCTACTGCTGCTATCGTTAAATGCCTGTCAGCATTTCCATTATAAACCTTATTTTCAGGGGATTTATAACCAAGTCATTTTAATTCACATTCGGCTGAAAGTTTCCATCGAAATTCTCAGCATACAGTAGGTGCTGTTTTCTTTTATCACCAAATTTTATTTGAATCTGTTTATCTGCCTGAGATTTAGCAATGTGTAAAACCATAACACTGAAATGGGAGAAAAGTTAAGATTTTTTTGGTAGCTATTTTGTAAAGTAAAACCGTACACATAAAAATTTGGAAAGGAGATGTAAAAATTGTCAGAACTTTAACAAGAAAAATTCGTAATAGATCATTTTAAACCATTATTATTTGCAATGTACTAATATTTTATATTCATAGTTTTTAAAATATGTTTTATTGTGAACAATTCATATCATGAAAAATTTATAGTCAATTCAGCATAGCATCCTGTTCACTAAAATAGGCTTATTGGCATCATGAAATGTAGTATAAAACTCAATCCCTCTTACAGCAAAATGAAAAGTTTTAATGCACAATACTGACATCTAATTTATTTTAGAAATTCTGTTTGATTTTATTCTTCATGAGGAAGGCCAGACTTTAGCTTTGTTTTTTCCACATATAAGATACTTTTATGTCATCTGACTTTTTAAATTCGTTTTTGTTATTGGAATAAATATATACTGGCCTTTTTAAAACATTTGAAAAATAACAATTCAGATGTCGAATAAGCATAGAAAAAAAAATCTGAGATCACCTCACATCTTTATGATGCAAAAGTACTTTTTAATGCAAAGAAATACAAGGATAGGTAATCTAAACTTGCTGAGATTTTAGAAAATGAATGAAAGTATCTATGGTAAGACAGTGCCTGTGATAAACATAGTTAAATGACTGAAAAATAACAAACAAAAGAACCCTTTATAAAAACTATACAGTAAAGGCTTTAACATATTTGGAACTTTTTCAATGAGCAAGAACATGTTGAGAGTTATCATTAATCATTTGTCTTTCACCTAGTACTGAATATATGCTTTGTGTTACCTCGTTTAAGAATCAATTTTTAGTATGAGAATTCTAATGTTCATTTTACATATGAAGAAACAGTAGCTAAGAAAATTAACATTATTTGACCAGGATCATACAGAATGAGGGGACATGCCAAAATTTAAACCCAGATCTTTCTGATTCTTAAGTCTGTGATCTCTTGGTCAAAGGAAAAAAAAAATTAAATGAAAGAAAGGTATATTCATTTTTCATGTGTATGTGTGTACATCTATGTGTACTAGAATGTAAAAGTAAATTATACTTAACTGACATGCTACTTCTACTTCTTTATGTCTATGGCACAGTGACTAGATATCTAGATAAAAGCATTATAGTCATCTGCATGAGACAATGAACCAGCAATTTGATGCCCAGAATTTCATTCTCTAGAGTGCTTTAGTTCATAGATTAGGAAATACAGAAATTCCTTTTACTGATGCCTTGTTTAAAGAGCATGCTTTTTCACACCTATAACTCACTTCTTAAATATGATATTTTCCCTATATACTTGTACAGATTTGGCACAGCTTTTAGTGATCATTCTTAAAAATGATTTCAGGTTAAACTTGATAAAATGGCTTGCATCATCACTTTTCAAATCTGAGAGGAATATGGGAACTGAATTTGATTGCAATTTTAGAATCAAATCTCTTATCCTTCTGCAATTTGACCGTGAGACCTGGATCTGTAAATTCAAAACTTGATTTCTCCCAGTACTGTACTTCTCTCTTAGACCTATGCCTCAAATTTATCATTTTAGATGACAGACATTTTGGTTCTAGAATGCTTCAGTTCTGACCTCTACCAAGGAAATTAGTTTTAAGGGTTTTTTTGTTTGTTTTTTCTTCTCTTGTTAATTTTGTTTATCACAAGGTCTTTCTTGGTATAAAGTAAGCTATGTTTTTCTGGGACTTCCTTGTTAGCATGTGCTCTTAGAATGTGTTCATTAGCATAAGGTCAGTATAGTTTAATAATAGATATACAACATTTAGGAACATTTTCTAAGGCCAGAGCACTATATAAAGTTGTTCATTTTATTTTGAGTTTTCTGCATAGTTTCATCACGTCGGTCCTAGAAAGTCATCTCCATCACCCTGATTTTAGTATTCTGGAATTATTTAGTACTCTGGAAAATTAGTAGAATACCTAGTCAATATTAACCTTAACAAAGACAACTTCAAATCTGTTAAAGCTTATACATATGAAAGTAAAAATGACTCTTGGAGATAAACTACTGTAAATTTGTTTTCTTTTGTTTTAACTGAGGTAATTTTGATTTATACAATAAGTTTAGATGTGAAAATTCACTCTTCATCAGTTTTATGATAACACACCATACCCGCCACCACATTTCTAATTGTCCTCCAACACTGGACCCCAGCTACCTCTTGCTTCCGTCTCCACACCTCTTCCCCTCTGGTAACCTCAGTTCTGTTGTCAATATCCAAAGCTTAGTTTTAGTGTTGTTCGTTTGCTTTGTTTCTTTATGTTCCACATATGAGTGAAATCATCCAATATTTGACTTTCTCCTGACTTATCTAATTTCACATAATTCCTTCCAGTTCCATTCATGTTGTCACAAATGGCAAGATTTCATCTTTTTTTAAGTCTGTATCCTGTTGTGTATATGTAACACATATCCTTTCATATGTCAATAGGTTGTTTCTTTTGTACCTCTTCAGCTAAGATGAGTGAATCTAATACACAACATGCTGCAGGTACCCACTTCCTTTAATTTCTTCTCCTTCTCTCCCTACTCTTCTTCCTTGCCACCTCTCATTCTCCATCTCTTACTCCTCATCCTCCTTCCTCTTTTTCTTTTTCTTTCTCCAATTCTTTCCTGATAAAAATATAATTGCAAAACCTTCAATGAGGATTTTGTTAGCTAAATATTGGTGAGGTAGCAATCTGGTAAAGATTTATTCATGCAAAATTTGAATAAATTTCTCAACAGTAGAGGTATGTTTGTATTTTTCAACAAGGATTCCTATTAACTTCAGAATTGCAAACATACCACTACTGATTATATTTGTGGTGGGAGATCACAAGTATCAAAACAATCTTTGTGAGAAGTGGGAAGTTTTACAGACAAAAAAATATGTTAATATTTTTAGTAGCTTGTCACAAAACTAAAACTAGCTTAAAGAAATTATAAATGCTTATCATTTCATGCAGTCCTAGCTTGATCCAATAGTTCAAAGATGTACTCGAGTCTATCGCAATGCAAATCACAACCACAATAAGATATCCTTTATACCTATAAATGGCTAAAATATATATGTGTGTGTGAGTGTGTAGGTATTATACAGATACACACATATACAATTTTGATATGCATATATATATACACACACATACAGAAATACAGAAAATATGACCATTGGTGAGATTGTCAAGAAATTAGAAATATTGTACACTCTTACTGGAATTTTAAACTGGTGCATTGGCTATGGAAAGCAATTTGGAAATTCCTAAAAAATTATACTTATAACTGCCATTTGATCCAGCAATCTCATTCCTCAATATACATCTAAAAGAACTGGAAGCAAGGTCTTGAAGAGATACCTGTACATCCAGTTTTATAGCAGTGTTAGTTAATTATACACAATAGAAAGTCTATCAGCAGATGAATGAAAAAGAAAACATGATATATACATACAATGGAATGTTATTCAGACTTATTAAGGAAGGAAATCCTGTCACACTCTACAACACAGATGAAACGAGAACACTATAATAAGTGAAATAATTCTGTCACGGAAAGATAAATACTGCACGATTTCACTTATATGAGGTATTTAGAATTGTCAAATTCATATAAACAGAATATTAGTTGCCAGAGCCTGAGAAAAGGGATGAAAGAGGAGTTATGGTTTAATGGATGCAGAGTTTTTAGTTTGCAAGACACAAAAATTCTAAAGCTATGTGAATATGCTTAAAATTAATATGTGAGCAATGTATTTTACTTAATAGCACTAAACTACGCACTCTAAAATTGTTAAGATGGGAATTTTTTCCCCTCCTCTGTACTTAGGTCTCAAACCTAGGTCCATGTGTTTTAGATGGTCTGCATTTATTGTTGAGCCCAGGAGTGTTTTAAGATGGGAACTTTTATGTATTGTGTTTTATTACCATGATTAAAAATAATAATTAGAAAATACCTTTCTGACTTCATTTCTAGACAGGTCTTACAGGTCTTTTCCACATAATAAGTGAATAGGTGCTAGTCCTCCAGTTTACATGTTTTTTTAAAGGTCATTATTCTAGAAGAAAACAGAACATCTTTCCTGAATGTTTATGAAAAAACTCGAAAGAGATGCTTATTGGAGAGCCCTGAGATACATGGATGAGGAGGTGGGGTGGGAGCAGTTTGATGTTTTCAGAACCCCATGTAGCATTATTATCATGGCTGAGGTTTGTGGTTATTCCAAGGACATGAATCTAATTACTGAAGTCTGTCTTTAAGAGGCAATTCCTTTCTCACAAGAAATTTGACCTCAACTTTGAGTTTTCTAAGCTGTGATTGATTTTGCTTTTGATAACTTTTTCCTAATTCTTCTGTCCAAAAATAGGAGATTTGCTAATAATTCCTAGTTATACCATCCACTTGTGAAACAATGTGAGCATTTATCCAAATACTTATTTATGTCAGACACAGTACTGAAAACTAGGAATTAGGGATTTGGTATTAAAAGTCATAGCTCTTAAAAGTGTATTTTATCGCAATATAAAAATGAGTGAATTAATATCTAGTGTACAATCATTATTGGCTTTGTAGAGATGTAAATGGAGTGTTATGAGGGTACAGAAGATAAATGCTTCATTCAGCCAGGGAAAGAAAACTGGAGAAGGAATATATGAATCTTGAGGTGTAGGATTTGTATGAGTTCCAAGGTAGATAATATGAAGAGTTTGTAGGGGAAGTTTGAAATGAAGTGTCATTTAAGGTAGTGTATGCAAGGTATACAGATGTGAAAGAAGAAAACATATTCAAATATATTAGAAGTTTAATATGTTTAGAACTTGGACAGAGTGGGAAGAACCAGAAGAAAGGATCCAGACCTCTTAATAAATTGGCATTTATTTTATTCTGAAAGTTATGATTCACTGAAGGTAAAAACTGAGGAACTAAAAATTACAAATGCTTGGTCTAGCATATTGGAATGGTGACAATCAGTTTTACATTGTAGAAAAGTTGACCTGCAGCTCAGTTGAGAAGGTTTAAATGGGAGGGATAGATGTTTTCTGATTCCAAAGATGATTCTTTCTCCATTTTTGCATGCTGTCTTTCCAGAACTTTTAGAAGTAACTGATACGTTAACCCTGATTCCTTATTTCAGTTAATAGCTGTGAAAGAATAAGCTAGTTCCATTATCACCCCTTCCACCCTAACTCATCCAATGAACCCAAATTCCCAGGAATCTTCCAGAAGATATATGGCTTTGTCCCAACTACATGGAATCTCTTTGACTTCAGTACAGCTAATGTAACCAGCAATGGAAGCCCAAGTTTGGTGTCAGATTCCAGCATTTCATAATACCTAGACTAGTTTCTAGAATATATAAATAAGACCATGGTCACCGAGCTTTAAACAAAGATGGTTAAAAAACATGAACTCTTTTATAATTTATTCATCTTCAATATATATCTATGTCTATTTTAATTGCTTCTCTACATTCTATATTTTGATGACAAATTTACTTAAGCGTTGGAATCATAGGACAGTTTCAAGAGCTTATTATTTAAATGCTTCTTTTATCAGTAAAAATTGCATTTCCTGGTCACTGTCCTGTGAACACACACATTAATTTATACTTAAAATATTGAAAAGGAAACCAGGTGGAAAATTTTCAGTAACATTTAACTTTGATAACTTAATATGTTTTATTAAGAGTTGAAACTCTATTCAAACTAAAAGAATTATTCCATTGATCCATAGACAGGTCAGACCATTTATGAACCAAAATTCCTGTGAAAAGTTTAAACTAATGTTCTTTATTTGATCTTTCAGAAGGTTTGGGTTATTTAATATGTGGTGGGATTTATATATGAGTTGATAACTTATTGGTTTTCAAACCTTAAATTGGTTACTTATTGAACATGGTAGGTATAATGTGTTTTTCATCAATATCTGTACCATAAATCTGCAGTATTTTGTCATTTACTTTAAAATCAGCAAAGCAAGCAAAATACTCTTAAAGTAGTTTATGTAGTCAGCACTGGCCTTCAAAACTAGTCAGAGATTGAATATATCATTCTATTTGGGATTAAGTAAACTGTACATAAACTGAAATTCTATATTTAATAAGATCTTTGTTACAGAGTTCCTCAAATAGCATTGCCAATAGTATTTTGTCTATGATAATCATGAAGAAGTAGTACTACTTACCCAAGCTACGTGCAGTAATTAAGCAGGTAAGAATTTGAGAGTGAACTTGAAACTTTCATATGGCAAACTCTACTGAAAATTCCATTCTTAAAATACGTATAAAAATACGAAGCAAAAATATAAAGTGTGGTTTTAGAAATCAATTTTCATAATGTTTTGGTTATTTTATTAAATGTAGCTTTACTCTAAGGTTAAAATCTGGAGATTTGTTTGCAACCTCATATTTCCTACAAAAATAACCTGAAATTAGCTGCCTCCTTAAGTTATCAGTGAGAAAGATTTTTTTTTAAAGACAGAATATAATTTAAAAAATAGGTATACTTCTTGTTTATTTTGCTTTTGCCATTCAGAAGCTTGAATTTGAATAGAATACTCTTTCTGTACAAAGCTACATCTCTGCTTCAAGCTAATACCATTTATTTACATGAATTATTTAAACAAGAGGCACAGTTCTTTTACTTGATGTGCATAATCAGTTACATCAGCATTCAGTAATAAAGCGATTTTTATTAAAGGGTTAACAAAGAGACACTGGTGAATTCTGGCTTCATGATTTTTTGCTCCACTATATTGCAAATCTAAGGAGGAAAAAATAGGTCAAGTAACTATGTTTTCTCTTATTAGTTACTCATTTCATTTTAATTCACAGTGAATTTCACATACTGAAATGTCAAAAGCAACCTTCGATTGTTTCATTCAGTAATGACATAGTTAAGAAACTCCTTTAAATAAATGTGTCAAGTTTCATTCATCTTAAATCCAGATGATATGAGAAAACTTCACATTCTCATGGGGGATGATGGGTGGAAGAAAAATTGCTCATTCCAATTGCACTGATGGTAAACACAGATGAAAGTCAGCATTAAAATGGGTTCCTATCGTGAAGGAAGACAAGTGGACATAATAAAAACACCAGTAAAATACTGAAAATAAAAAAATTTCAATAATCATTAATGACCACTAACGTAAGCTATTATGTGTAGACTATCAATAATCAATGAGATTTAACATACTAAATTTCAAACAAGAAATTTACAATTTTCAAAAATGCTGTAGAAAACATAAATTTTTCAGAAATCTAATTTCTACCTCAAGTGAATTTAGATTAATAGTAATTATTTATTACTGAACACCCTCAATTCTTAATCCAGTCTGTATTGCCCTTAAAAAAGACCCTTTCATTGCTTTAATCTCTAAAAAATTAACTTTGGGAAGACTACCAGGTAACAAACTGTGCCTCAGAGTGCCCATTCTCACAGAGACTGAAAGACTTTTGTTCTGTGTGAAGCCAAAAAGGATCGCAGCTTTTAGAACTGCAGTGTCTTATCGATAGGGAAACTCTGATTTATTAGGTAGTCTAATGTCATAATACATTTGTCTCATTACTCATTGACTAAACCTCTTATCTTCTTGTATACAACTTTGGGACCAGTTTAGGCAACAGATGAGTGAAATTGTGTCATATGTCAATAAGGTAGTTTTTAAATTTGAAAAGCAAAAAAATGCTCTGAATATATTGACTTTTTTTTGTCATGTAAAAGGAGTTTGGAAGGAACCTAGAAAAATAAAGGGCAATGTCTACATTAATATCCTATTCAAAATACCAACCCCAGGTCAATTATGAATCTTTCTCTTACCTCCACAGCTACCTTCGTACATCAGTGTGAGGCTCTCAAGAGAGGTTTTTATCTGTTATATATGCAGCAAACCATTTCTTTCTCAGGAAACAGTCCAGTGGAAGTAGAAAAGTGTTGCCCAAAATATACCGAAGGTTACAAATCATTTATCAAACTTAATAAGCAGTGTCTCAGCTAAGGATGATGGCATGGCCAAAGAACAAGAGCGAAAAGAGAGAATTCTATAGCCTAAAAAATGCTAATAAAGATTCTTGTTGCTTTTAATGCAATAGATATAAAAATACTGGTTACCTAAAATTTGACACATTTGTGCCAATAGAATTGATGTAGGACTGCTGGATTTTATGCTTTTAAAAACATGCTGTTCCAGCATTAAACATTTAAAGGAGTATAATTTATTTTTAATTACCACTAATGGAAGCTTTTTGAAAGTAAATTCAGTGGTGTGTTCAACTTACAAGGGTCACATAAGGGTCAATTGCTTAATTTTTGAGATTTTTGGCTGTTTTAAAATAACCATTATTAAAAGTATAATTATAAAAATTTGCTATTATCAAAATATATTAAAATCAAAGATGATAAATATAACCAATTGCTTCCAGATTAATTGATTACCTTTAATAATATCCTATGCTATTTGCAACTATTAAATCAGTATGAAGAAAATATGTATACATATAACATATGCATATACATACATATGTTATATGTATACATATGCAGTATATATGTATACATATATAGTACTACTCACTGCTGTATATATAGTACTATACTATATAATACTAGTATACATACATATATATATATATTTCTACTCATTTAACAATACTACTTTGGTAGTTAAAAATTTGTCTGATGGGAGTTAAGTTACACCAAAAAAGTTAGTATATCTGGAAAAAGAATGAAATGTCAAAGGGATAACAAGAGACAAAGACCTATGCCACCCATTTAGTCTCTGAAATTTGGGGAAAAATTAAATACGAATTGAAAAATATATTGTATCCATTATTATACCTGAATTATAGGCTGAGAAAGAGAATTTCAAAAATTCCATGTAACTCCTTTGGTTTTCTAAACATTTCTAATGAATATTAGATTATTATAATTTGATTTTCTTGAATTTACCAAAATAGTACTCCTTTGGAGATATGGATGTTTTAGAAACTGGCTCATGTCTCCTACGGCTACATTAATATGCTAATTCAACACTGATAGCTCTAACTAGTTGGCTATTCCACCACAGGATTTGCAGTTAGTGTTGTGCTGGAATGGGTAATAACTAACTTTTTAAAAAAAGAAAAAAGCCATATTAATATTATTTTCTGATTTCTGTGAGGTAGCTGTTCCCATAATGCTTATGTTTTGGTCTCCCCTTTTTGCCAGGACAGCAGAATTTGGTTGTATGTAGTCTTTTATGTACATTGAGTTATATAAAGGACTCAGATATAAATCAAGATTAGAAACATGAAATTATGGAAAGGTGTATGATTTTTAAAACAAAAGGTTTCTTTAGCTTACCATGAATGATATCCTTGAAGACACTCAAATATATGCATTTAATGCAATTCAATATGTATCTTCAGTTCCTCACAAACTGCTTGCTCTACTCCTTCATTGGTATGCTGATGTGATGACAAATCTTAGTGTGAAATTAATCTGAAGGTTGACTAAAGTAAATTTAAAGACAACATTTGAATACCTAGAAAAAAGCGCTTTTTCTTACAGAAGAATTCACTTGCTTCATGTGATAAGCTATACTTTAATAGGGAGTAGACATGGTTGTGAAGGACTAAACTTACTGCTGATGTCACATAGTTTAGACATAGTGTGTCTATGTAAATGGAAATATTTATAATGATGTTCATAATATTGTTCTCCCAAACAATAAAACCGTTATTATTTAAAAATATTTATTTTTGCAAATTAAAAGCTGGCCATTTTTAACTTTTAATATAATGGGGATTATTAATAACCTCAAAAATGAATTATACATTCTTACATAGGAATTATATCTTGGGAGATAATGATTGCATTAGAATGTTTTTACCCTTTATTTTATAATGTGATGCTATGATGTATAAATGTCTCCATTTGTTAAGTATATCTGTCCCCCAAGTTTTTAATAACTCTGAGGTAGCTCTAATATTCTAAGGGAAATCTTGGTCAATAAACTTTTGAGAGAAAAGTTGTCATCCTTTAGAGAACATGTACAAAATCAAATGCCTATCCTTCCTGCAAAAAGTAACACAGTAAAATGATTTTTTTCTCTTCTATTAGATCATAATGGTATTTTCATCTCAGAAAAAAGAAATGATTACTATATATAAATATTCTCCTTACCAATTGAAAAGCCTTTTATTTGAATTTTTAAAAACTCAAACTTACTATTGGTAATAAGTTTCACACCTGAAACAATGTTCATAATAACAAAGCATTTTTTTGTTTTAAACTGATGTTCCTCTGCTGCAGAGAAGTATTGTAAATGAATGAGTCTATGTAATCTGTTCACAGAGAAAAGAGTTAATACTTTGTTGTTACATTTTTTGCATGTGAAGAGAAATGGAATAACTCATGGGATTGCTTGAAAAATTATTTATTTGTATTTTTACTTGTGAAAATAAAACTCACCTGCTATTTTGTGAATTATGTTTGTATATACAGGTGTCAATATAAATTTGTAAGGGCCCAAGAATCAGCTTCATGCTGCATGAATCACCATGTCTTGGGAAAATTTTAGTGAATTCCATTGGAATGATTATTTAAGTTCACTTATATAATGTTCCATATATAAAGCAGGTTTTGATTGTAAACCATACTATGTTATGAGCTGACACTGTGCAAAAGGGCTAGTGGATATCCGTGTCTGATAATAGATAAAAGAATGGAAGAAATAGAAAAGGATTTCAATGTCAATAAAGAAAAATACCTTAAAAAAAACTTTACCATAAAATTTCTTCCTCTTGTCAACTTATTTTAATATTACATTCATATTCTTCATGCATAATATATATTATTGCTGATAATGTCTGATAATATAGATTATGATCTTTTTTTTACTTCAAAACATGCCTCAACAATTTTCTGAGAAATAAAGCAACATGAATACATACCTCTCTGGGAGAAAAAAGGCCAGTTTTTACTTAGTTGTAGATTAAAAAGCTGAAGGCAAGTGATCTTTACTGAATATTATGGACACTAATATTTGGAACAAATAACAACATAAGAGATATATTATACTTGCAGTGGACACATACAGTGAAATTCTAGCTTAAAATATACTTTAATTATCTGAATATTTTCAGTTTGAAATTAGGAATTTTCCTGAATTATTATATTTTTCTATAAAAGATTCTGTAGAGATCAACAAGACTATTGTATTTAAACCTATTTTTATTAAGTCATGCTTATGACCATTGTTGACATTAATCTTTTTTTCTTATTAATGATTTGGAATTTAGACTCAGAATATTGGGCTACCACTGGATAAATCTAGGATAAGAAAGAGACATCTATTTTTATATGCATCTACTACTAATCTGAAATTAATAGAAAGGAAATATAGAAGGAGCATATGACAGTCTTATAGAGAAATATGAATGCAGTGAAATATATTTACTTTGTTACCTAAGATGTGACAGTAGTCCCTTAATCTATAAGAATAATCTCCTCTGCTGTAGCAGCAAATAAAAAGAAAGATGCATATTATGGATTCTTTGAGTATCAGCATATCACTCTGCTATAATATATCATGCTTCATTGTGACACATTCCTCCATTTGTCACTTTCTGTCATGTTACTTTATCTCAAAAAAAGACAACATTGCCCAACTTTTTTTTTTTTTTAAGTGTAGCAAATGGACACCAAATGTTTGACACTAAAAACAGAACTATTTTAAAAACCAGGTAGTCATAGCCAAAAGCTATTTAAATGGTTATTTCAAGGACTGGATCCCAAGGAAAGTGGCTATTTAAATGTATATTTGTACAGGTTGCATATCTAGTTGAAACAAGTATTTTCCCTTCTCTGTGAGCATTTTATTTGTAAACAATGAGAACTCATTTTTTTCCTATTCAATTGAACTCTAAAAAAGCATTATCTATTTGTTTCCTACCAAAATAAAAGCAGGTTTAATTTTCATTGTTATAAAAATACTGAAGTAGTCAAACTGCCTTTACCAACTTTATATTTAAGCATTGCAAGTTAATATTTTAAAACTGTCCTCTGAAGATACTTGTATATACATGCATTAGATACTTAGGACTCCATGTCAGAATTTATGTTATAAAAGTCACAAGAAGTGCAGAGCTATCAGCCATCTTATGATAATGGCCGCAAAGAGCTGGCACTATCTGAATCAGCCAACTATCAGTGTTTCAGATAATTCCAGAGAGAATAAAACAAAAGTCCTTAAATAAAAAGGAATTGTAATTTGACTACCTTTTCATACAATCCTACTTTATGATTTTGGGACAAATTAAGATTTCCTAGCATCAGTGACGATCTCAGAATAATTTGAAACATATTCTGAACGCCAAACACTTAACTTTGTCTCCTGGAACTTTCTGTAACTATTGGGATCAGAACCAGGGACAGCGCCAAGATTCTCTTCTCTCTTGGGGTTCCACCTGCACTAACAGTGTTGCTAGCTGACAGTTTACCAACCTATCAGGTCCTCGGCTAGAGACTTTGCGTAGATTATTTTCTTATTTAAAATTTATAATGTTATTGTGAGTTAGCTAACAGTGTTTTTGGACAATGAGTAATTTGACTCAGTTTGTCAGAGGTTGATTTCATAGCTTCTCATTTAAAGTATGTTGAATCTTTGGAACAATCTTTTTTAACATCTTTCTAAAACCTGCTATTGTTTATTGCCTTTGTCAAATAACATGATAATTATGTGAAATATGTTGATATGAAATAGTCATGTTATGTTAATAAAACATTATAATCATGTGAAATGACAAATTATTCACCTATAAAGGTTTTAATTTTGTATACATTTGGGACATAAATTTTAATTTTTTATTTGTGTGGTTAATATCTATTAAAACATTTACCTGTGATTGTCATAAAGAAAAATCCATTTGACTACGAATTTTGTAATATTTACAATGTTCATCTCTGTTAAAATCATTCCCCTGTTTTAAAGCCCTTCAATCCTTCCCCATACACATAAACTAGATTCAATCACTATGGGGATCTTTGTTACACCTACAAAAATATTTTCTACGTTACTTGTCTTTTAATTATATGTGTATGTCTTGTTGGTCTCTTGAATATCTGAGTTTATGTGTTTTTATGCCATCTTCATTCTATTTCGGTTCAGAATGTCTTCTCTGCTCCAAGGATATAAACTATGTTCAAATAATACTTTACTTTTATTACTTTGCAGATAGTTCTTTAATCTATATAAAACTTTGCTGTTGGTATGGAATAAATATTCACTTTATTTTTTTCCAAATGCCTCCCTATTTTTTTTTTTTAAGGAAAGGTGCAGACAGGAATGAAAGCAAGTAGGCAAGTAGGCAGGAAGAAACAGGAGGAAAAATAATTTTAAAATTTATTTTTATTTAGTTATTCATCATAGCTGATCCCTCTGGCCCTGGGACGTGAACCCAGTTCCTTGAGATGTAAGTTGACTGTGCTCAACACAGAGGCTACAGACCCAACCATTACTCCACTAGGGTATGCCATCTCCATATTTAAAAAAGGAAATCATGCTAAGTGAATAGACTAGATATATTTGAACTACGAAAATGTTTTATTAAGCACAATCTTAATACGCCTTTTCAAAACAAACTGCTTCTCGTGGACCAATGTAACTACCCCTTGTTTATGGTTTGCTATTTATAAAAGTTAGAGACCCTCTGAACTTCAGATCTTTCTTTTCCAGTGAGACTTCTTCCCTTAAGTGAATCTGGAAGGTCAAATCTGTATAAATCTGGAGCAGACATCATGTCCCAAAAGAGGCTAGGTCGCTGTTATGCTCCAGCAGCAGGTAGGTGCTAGCACAGGAGCCAGTCCTAGAATATCATCCTCTGCAAACTTGAAAGACAGGGACTCCTCTGGTTAAGAGTCCACGGAAGGTCCTGGTGGAGACAAGAGCAGAAGAGTTGATGAAATTCTATCCCTGTAATAAGAGTAAGCTCTAAAGTGTTGGAGAGTTTCAGTAAATGAGAATAACAGGAGCTCGATTGACTCATGGTTAACTAAAATGTACTCAGGTGAAAATTTCTTTACTACCACCTTTTACCTGTATTTATTCTTTAGACTCCACTCTTAAACACCACTTCTTATTTAGGAGTGCAAATTCACTGTGCACAGAGGAAGCAGAAGTAGTAGCTTCTAACATTATTTCAAAGAGTTATTTCTAGACCCTTATAATTTCTACAACAAAATGAAACAAAAAGACTAAACCTAAGAACTCCGGGTGTCTATACCTTTTTGTCTTGGGAAACAAAACACACATTTAGGGGATACTTAAATAATTCATGATGTTTGTGCTAATTGCTTTCTGTATTTTATTTTTTTAAAAAATTGGGGGAGTGATTTTTATAGGTAGGTGTTATTATCATTTTAGATATAAGAAAACAGAGACTCAGAATGTCCCCACAGCAAAGAGTCAGGATTCTAGTTGAGTGCTTCTAACTATGCATATTCTGGACTCCATTTTCCTCTGCCCTACCAGTGGTGGAAAGGAGTTCTTCCATTCCCATCAGTCTTCTGCGATTATTCTCTCACTGTCATCTACCTGATGACGGCATTCTAAGTAAGTGATGTGTTCTTTTCTGGCATAATCATCTCTGGTGTTCTCTGCTCCTGGGTCCTAGTGAGCCTCAACGGGATTCTAAATAACTGATTCTCTCTCTCTCTCTCTCTCTCTCTCTCTCCTTCATTAAACCAATTTATTAAGGATCATAAAAGGTTTCTTTAAGGAGAGGTCTGTGATGACTACATGTTAAAAATAATTAGCTATCAAGCTGTTATAATAATGTCAATAGATTAACTTATTTTTAAATAGTAATTTTATTGTTTCTTTCGCCTATATTGCTATGTGCATTTTAGGATACTAAAGTCACATTCAGTCTGACAAACACTTTTCACAGTGATATTGCTCAGTTAAGGAGAAATGTGTATATCCCTTAGCTCAGATACTTGCACTGGATATTACACTGATTCACAGAGAACATTCTGTGCGGTAACCTTCGTTAACCAAAACACTCATCCTTCCAGGATGAGTATGTTTTATCTCAAATGACAAAGTCAAACATTACTTAGCAGACAGGAAAACTGGGGCAAAAAATAAAAGGACTTCCTCAGCATTGCCAAGATTAGAATTTCAGATCCTTTACCTCCCAGTAAAAGCACAATATATGGAAAGCATTTCCCTACAGAGGTATCACACGCTCTGAAGTATGCTTTCTATGGATGTGTAATAGTAAAGCAAAACCTCTCCAGTTCTTGAAAAACCTTATATAATGTGTTTTATGGAGGTAAAATGACAGTGCCCTTTAGCTCACACGATAAAACTCACTTTCATATAGAAACTGACTGTGTTTTTAAGCCATATTCATCATCATAAACCATTGTGTGTCACTCAGTTCCTTTTCCTTGGGCAGGGAACAGCTTAGTTTTGCTTTTTGTGTTTCCTAGTATTCACTCATCAAACTTTCATAAGATTATGGACTGTTTAATTTATATTCAGAGGATTTATTGTTTTAGATACTCATGTGCTGCAAATAAAACCCAATACAAGTCCATTTGGAAAGCTGAGTTTTAAGGAACACCTAGTTCAATTTTTAAAGAAGAGAAAAAACATGTTAATTCTTTTTCTCTTATTCATTTGTGTATTTTGTTTAAACATCAAGTGAAGAGTCTGTAATTAACCATAATTATCTCTGGCTTCTTGTTGACCTTGTTTAATGTCAGACTTCTTCCCTTCTTCCCTTTTTCCCTCTCTTCTTTCAACTCCTTTTATCTTCATATCCCATTCCCTCCATGGACAAATATTCAAATATGTTTGCATTTGTAAATTTTCCTTTATATGCATTGGAGTTTGATCAGCTATTTTTTAAAGTATATATTGATTTTTGTTCTTAAGTTAGTTGAGCTTAACTCAGGACTTATACTCATCTTTTCTTAATTAATCCTCCCAAACCAGATATTTATTTAGGAATGACTTCCTGTCACTTTGATCTCCTTTCAACACTATTCGCACAAAGATCTTGGTAATTTCTTGATTTTTAATCATGGGACATTGTAGAATCACTCTGATTGCCCTTTTTTTCTTCAGTTTAGGGTTTTTTTTTTAAAGAAAATAATACATTGCTACAAATAATTTGATTAACCTTACTTCCCTATCTCTGGAAGTATCCTGGGTCTTTTCTTTTTCTTCTTTTATTTTTAGTTCATACCACATTAGTGTGTTTGTGCTTCTGATACTATTCTTTGCAGTCAATGCTAAAATTGTGATTTTTTTTAACCAGAGAAAGGTTTCATTGAACTTTGGTTGTACATAAAATTCTAAGATCAAAGCTTATTTTCCATTATACTTATAGTATGATTTCTTGTTCTTTTTTTATCCAGAGCTACTCTAAGAGATTTGTTGGCATTCTTATTCTTAATCTGCTTTTCCTCTCTGGAAGCTTTTTAAAATATTCTCTGTTTCTTTGATGTTCTTTGCATTAATATATTGTGTCCAGGTGTGGATTTGCTTCCTTACTTCTCTTCAGCAAGATAAACCCACTGTTTAAGGTCATTCATCCAATTTTATGGTGGAAAACTTAATTACCAAACATCTTCTTGGTTAATTCTACTTTTATTCTCTTATTTTTCCCTTGCATTTCTATGTTTGTATCTGTTCCTGTTTCCTTTGGGAGATTTCTTCAATTTGTAGTTGAACATTTGTTCTACATCTGAAAGATATTCTTTACTATCTTTTCCTACCTATTGTCTTGTTCATATTTTTCCATTTTGTTCTTTTGTTATCACATCTTGGTTTTGCTTCAGATTGCCATATGTCCCTTTATCCTTTGAACTATATTTTTGATACTTCTTTTACATTATTGGTCTATATATTTCAATAATTCTGCTTCAAATGCTAAATGTTATGCCCTTGATTGTTACTTTTTTTTTTAAGTAGTTGTACTGTTATCTGGTTACTTGGACCTTGAGTACCTTTTCCTGGAAGTGCCTTGAGGAAGAGCAAGGGCCTAATCTCCTACATGAATGAGATGAAGAGAAGGAATGAGTTCAGGGGCAGCAAGATCCCTAGGATACCAAAGAACCTGTAATGATAGTTGCTTTGTTGTCTGGCACCACTAATCCCACTAATTGGTGATGACTTCAGACACCTTGGAAGAAGCAGTAGTGGGAGTAATGCCTTTACCTTCCTTATCATTCAAGCCTGTGGGTTTGGAGTGAATACTAGGAGGAGGACACTTGTTTATACCACACCTACTTTCTCCTCCTCTTCCTCTCCCAGAAGACTTTTGAACTCTGCTACTATTAACCTCCTCTTCGCCCCTGTAATTGGCATATGCTAAAAACTCTAATAAAAAAGCAAGGTAAGAATGTATCTTCTGAATCCTCAAACCAGGTGTAAAATGTGTAGATCTTATGTTACTTTATCCTGATTTAAGTAAATAAACTGAAAAAAAGAGCTAATTCATGAGATAATCTGAAATTTGAACACAAGGTGGATAAATTTTAAGACTGAGGATTTATTGTTAATTTTTCACTATCAGAATAATACTATTCTTAAGTTAAATAAAATGCTGAATTTTTGAGATACTTAGTGACATGCATTTTAAAGATTAAGTTATATAATTTGTTTTAAAGTTATATCAGAGGAGACAGAGGTTATAACTTAGATGAAACTAGAACCACTACGAGTATTGCTAATAGTAGTACAGGGGACATGAGGATCTACTTAACTTGTCTGTCAACTTTATGTTTGAAACATTTTTATAACAAAAAGCTAAACTTTGGATGTAAAAATGTCTTTTTTTTTATTCTCATGGTCTCACATTAATGAATTACAGTGAAGAAGCATTACTAAGTAAAAACAAAAATAAGTCATGAATACTGTTTCAAGGTATATTCTTTCTGGTCCTAAAAGAAAACTTGTACTATTTTATTGCTTCAACAAATTCATTAAATTTCATCTCTGTTCTCAACATGGATCTTAGATTATACATTTATACATATTCAAAGAGCCACAAAAAATAACAATAAATAACATACCTATAGTTCACTACTCTAATGTAATAAATAATGAAATATAAAATATGAGCAAGATAGTTCTTAAGATTATTCTACTAATTTCCTCCTCTTTCTTTTTTTTTTTTTTTTTTTTGATCTTATCTGTGTTTTGGAAGTGTCAATTATTTTCTATCGTCTGAAGAACAAGTCAACACCATACTTATTCTGTAAAGGATCAGATAGCAAATACATCAACATACATACATACATACGTCATGTGCTATCTGCCTGAAGGAATAAATAGCTATAGCTATGCTCCAATAAAACTTTATTGACAAAAGACAAGTGCAGACCATATTTAGCCCATCGGCTAAAACTTGCTTATACTTAATCTAAAGTTATCTTTGTACATTTGTAAATAGAATACATGGCTGAGATAGAGAAAAACAGATAAATAGAAAGTTTCCTCTGCTATGAATAAATGAGATTTGGTTGCCAGGGAAGACAGGCAGATAGACTAAGAAATACCAAACCAAGGACTAGCACAGTAAAAGCTGTTTTGCACTCTTCCTATTCCCATCCATTATTTTCCTGTAACAGAAAAATGTACAATTTTAAACAAAGTTTTCACATTCTTTCTGAATATTTAATGATAAATTTTTCCACTTAAAATTCCTCTCTTAAAAAATTCTCTTCTAGGAAAAAAAGGATACCTTGTTTACATAAAAGAGTAATATATTTTCTTAACTGCTTTCTTCTGACACAGTAGGGCCTAGACCAAAATGTGTACAGAATTTTCATTATCCTTGCAAAATTGTAACTTAGAAAGACAATGTGATATTATTTTTATTATTGTTGATATTAACAGAACTGTTCATAATGAGTTGTTAATGATGTGATTTTATAAAAAGAATCCTTAATTATTAATGACATTGATATGACATTATTAATTTTGATACTAAAATGAACATTTCATTATTCCAGAGGCAATTATATTGTTAGACACAAGTTATTGCTAATAGATTATGTACTTTCTACAACCTTGTTTTGGCACATGGTAATTAGCTGTAGGTTTATATTGCAAAAAACAACACCAACAAACTGGCATTGGGATTTTATCTCAGGATAGTATGGATCAGAGCATTAATTCAATGAAAAAAGAGTAGGGAAAAATTATTGAACCCACTTTGTCCAACCCCATGTCCACTCTATGCTAGATGGCTTCTTAGTCATCTACTTAAAAAGAAAGCATAAGTGACAGTACTGGTATGCAAAGATTTGGCTGGTGAAGGGTCTTCTGTCATGTCACATTTTCTACACAGTAAATCAACACAGAAGTCTTTCTTCTGTTCAGCATTGGTTATTAAGATGTGATATTATCCTGTGATTTATATCATGTTGTCACAATGTATTTCATTCTGTTTTGTTTCAATAATACAATGAATTCTTTCATAATTTCTTTCAATTTGCCCCAGGAGTTGCTATATACTCTAGGCTTTTATTTCTTTATATTCAGCTTAGCCTTATTAACACAAGTGAAAAAAAAAAGTGTATCCCTCCATAATTGCTTATAGCCTGCACAGTGCAATGCAGCATATTACCTCATTTTAGATAATTCTTTTGTAGTGGCATGATATTCTAACACTTAAATGCTCTGTGTAGAAGCAAATAGCTTTGCAAATTACTTTATAATCTTGGTCAACTTCAACTGGTTATTCTCATACAACACTTTAGTCTTTGTCCTTTAACGAGAACCCTGCACTTTAAAAATCCTCAGACACAACTTGAAGGGTGGTTGAGCAGAAAAACTAATAGAAGGAATGAAATCTTCTCTGACAAAGCCTAGAGCAGGATTTCCTAAGGCCTCTCTTGCCCTCTTCATGCCTTCATCCCCTCTTGATCTCAGCACATATAAACACACTTACTTGTAGCTATTGTACCTGTAATACTCTGATGTCTGGGGTAAAGAAATCATGATTGTTGAGACAATGGAGGCAAATTGAATTTTTGTGTGTATATTTATAAAAGTACTTCTTTGAAGTCGTGTTTAAAAACTTGTTGCCTGGGGTGTGCCCTGGTAGCTTTGCAGTCTGGTACACCTGGGAGCAGTTCCACATACATCCCAAGGTCCTGGGTTCAAGACCTAGGACTCGAGGGAACAACCAGTGTGAACGACTAAATAAAAAAACAGATAAGGCTCTTCCTCCTCTCTCTTCCTGCCTCCTTCCTCACCTTCATTCCTGCCCATACCTTTCCTTTAAAAAGACAAAGCAAAAACTTGTTGCCATTTTTCTGTGTGTCTGTTAATAATCAGGAACTTACCATGTGATGATATTACAATAGATAAGAAAGCAGAGTCCAGAGGAAGTAAATCTTGAAATTTTTTGCACGTTCTATTCATTCTTACTCTGAAGATAAAAATATAACTATAAAAGTTGATTAAAAAATTAAGTGGAATAAAATGTCAATGGAGAAAAGTCACATTATCTTCCTCATATAGCTTAAGATAATTCAACATAGTCTGAGATACTGCTTAAGCCATACTCAAGGAGAAAACAATGGCCTAATCAGAAAATCACATTTCTTCAAGTATTTAATAAGAAGATCATTTTACAGAGGTTGTGGACAAGAATGCACTGCAAGGGTAGAGTTCAGAGAGTGCTTTGTGTATCTTTGTTTTCCATCATGACCAGAGACTTCACTAATTTGTGTAGTGTCTAAAGAGTACATGGATTTTCACAGGTGAACTTGGTGACATTAGTATAAAAAATATTTTGAATATAGAATTTGTAAAATTCATGTTATTTGATATAAATGCATTTACTGGAATTTGTAGACACTTCATCCTTGCATGAGCAAAGTAGAAGAGTCTATGAGTACTTACCTATGCCCTTAGTGCTGGCATTGTGGACTTCTCTTTAAGCTTTCTTGGGTACAGCTTCATTAGAGATCTCTTGGTCCTCTCAGTCTGACAAGCAGTGAGCTGAAGTTTGTTGTTAGAATAATGTTGCATTTTCCTTAAGTATACTTTTGATGCAAAGGGTTTTCAGAGGTCAAGAAAAGACAGGACATCAAACTTGGAGGACTGACTACATAACTCTAAAACTTTCTTATTAATAAATACATGCATACAGCTATTATCAGAAATCTGGCAGCAAATGGTAGGGAAGAGCTAACATACCTACTTCAAGCTTTCTGTGGCTTCCAAGATATACTAAAAACAACAAGTCAATTTTATATAACCATTTTAGTTTGCTACTGTACAAAAACAAAGTGGGAAATAAAAATACAAAATAATCTGAAATTCACTGTGCCGAGGGTACATAAAATGCTAATCTTCATTTACTTTTAAGGATAAAATGGTCTCTCCAAGAAGTCCAGATTATACATCACCATTGATTCCTCCTCTTAGCTGATGTAATGGAGTTTTTCCTCAGCTTTAGCCATTTTTATTTTACTTATTGTCTCTTTGGCATGCTCCTGGGGTACAGATATGCTAATGGATTCAATTGGTTGGAGGTCATGAGTCTTGTAATTTGTGTCCTCCTGAGGGCAAAGGAGAAAGTCTGGCTTTATTATACAAAAAGGTAGAGTTATCTAATAAACAGCATTGTGCTAGGGAAGCTGTAATTATGGATATGGAATAATTTAATTTAGGTCCCTACATCTGTGTTTCTTATATCATATAATCAAAAATACATTCATATCTTCCATTACTGTTGCACTGTATTTCCCAAGTGATTTACATACATAAATTGACTTCTGTAAGAGTTTGATATGAAATGAAGGTAGTGATGATCTTCCATGGTGAAAGTTAAAAAATATATTCCAAAGGTTAAAAAATAATATACTGCATGTCATCATTTTTTTCTTGATTGATTCTTCCCCTAGATTTCCATTTGCACAGATTCATTCACTGCTAAGGTAGACTAAATGGTTGGAGTGTAACATAGCACTATACAATCACAACAGGCAATTATAAAAGTGAAATTATTTGTTTTATTGTGAATCAATCCTTGAAACCTGTAAATATTTTGTATATTCCCAATGGCCATTCCCATTTGTACTAGAAACAGAGAAGGTAACTTTCTAAGACTACTTTGCAGTCACCCAAGGGTTTAGAAACTTTAACAGTTCCACAGAAGTTCAAAAGCTCAGTTGAAATAGGCAAAAGATATGAACAGACAATTGACAAAAAATATGCAAATAGTCCTTTAACAAATGAATAGATTATCATCTTCACTAAAATAAGAGAAATGCAAATTGAAACTACTATCATTTTTTATCAGACTGACAAAAATAAAGGAAGTTGTAAAATATACTCTGTCAATGAGGTTATGGGGAGGCAGGTACCCATACTTGGTGGGAACATAAGATAGTATACTACCTATGAGAAAGATCATTTCTTGTGAGATTATTATAATAATAAAGACTAGAATCATTTACATGCCCATCTTTAAGAAATTGTTTAAGTAAACAATGCTGCCATGTGGTGATATTGTAGCTAAAAAGAAAAGAAGAAAAAAGGAAGATTAGTATACAGTGACATGGAGTAATCACCAGTATATATTGTTAAGAAAAATGCAAAATATAGAACGTAATTTATATTTTCTGTAAGAAAGTATAATACATGCAAATATATATATGTACATATATATATATATATGTATTTGCTTACGTCAAAAAGAAGCAACTATGGACACATTAAAAGCTAACTAAAATAATTACCTATTGTGGAAGGTAATGAAGAGGATAAAATGGATACAGAAGCTAGTATCTGTGAATGTAACTTGTTGCATAGTTTTGATTCTGAAACCATGTAAACATTGAGTATATATTTTAAAAGGGCAAAATAAAAAGAGACTTCCTAAAAATTGAAAACACGCTTAAATAAATAAATTGAATTATATAATAGCTTGTTATTATGGCTACACAAAAAAGGGAGTTACTGTGACTGAAATTAAAATAATCCCCTTTTTTTTTTACACATTCCTTATGAAGGGAATCAAAGAAGATCAGCAAAGATATATTAAATTACCTTTGTTAGACTTCTTGTTAATTATAATCATAGCCTTGATATTTTGAAATGGATGGAAGGAAGGATGGATGGATGGATGCATGCATGGATGGATGCATGGATAGATGGTTGGAAGGAAGGTTGGCTAGATAGGCCAATGTGAACAATTATGTTAATATATTAAGAATCAAGATTTTTATAGTAATAGAAAAATCAAAGTTACCGAATCAAGTAAGTTGGCCAATATGATCTTAAACTTTAATATAAAAAGTTAGCATTAACTCCTGATTTGTTTCTAACATTTAAAATAATGTATTTTACAGCTTTGCCTAAGAAAAAGTCCTAGAAACAGCAACAACAACAAAATTTATATAAAGCATCCAAAGTGAGTAGGGTAAGGTTTTCAAATTATGTTTTCTGTGAAAAAGGAGCTGGGGATGTTTGTGATATGACTATTTCCAGGTCTTGGTTAGGAAATGAGCAAAATGAACTTCGGATAAAGCAAAAAAAAAAGTGCTGAAAGACTTAAGACTTCATGTCAGAGACACAAAAGTCTTTTGAAGAACTTTCCTCTAGTCTAAGATAAGACAAGGCAAGTGTCAAGAAAAAGAAAGACTAAAAAGAAATATAAAATGCATGAATTAATAATGTACAGACCATTTAAAAAAAAAAATCATGGTACCCATTAAAAGTTAGCAGCACATTCTCTTGCTTTTCACAACTATCTAACATCAAGCATTTGACCTACCTTTTCTCTCTGCACTGTTTCAGGGTAGCCTGATAGTGTATGTGGGAAAATTTTTCATTATTGGAAAGAAATGCAGCTAATAAATGCAGAAAGATAGGAATAGAAAATTGTTATTTTTTAATCTTAAATGAAATAATGGCGGTAGACCTTGATTGTCAAAAAATGCTAAATCCATTAGTTGAAAATTAATAGGAGACTTGGTACAGCTTAAAACCTCTGAATCCATTGTCCAATCTTGTCATCACTAAAACAGAAAATCTGGATATTATGTGACTCATAATAGGTTATGGTAGAATGCACACAGTATCACTTCTTTTTCCTTTTTTCTCAAATTAAACTTGAATTTATTTAAGTCTCTAAATCTCACCTCTACTTCATTAATCATAGGAGCTAAAGAAGTGTTTCTCAATTTAAGAAGTATCTCTTTCCTTCATTATATACTCACTAAGGAATCTTTGGGGAATTTTTTTCCCTAATTGTTCAACCCACAACAGCTTAATATTCTCTCATACATCTGCTTTTGCATTGTGATCTTTGTGGGCATCTATCACCCATGTTGAGGATACACAAATTAGAGGAATAAGCTAAATGATATCAAAAGAAAGTAATCAATCAAGTACCTAATGTGAGAATATTTTTTCCAAGAAATCAGTAAGAATAAAACTAAATGCAGAGAGACTAGAGAGAAGAAATAGGCTGAAGAAACATGATATCCAAAGAATTGTATAGTTGTATGAATATCGACATTTTATAGTTACGATTTGAACAAATCAGCTGTGAATGGATAGCTGTAATAATTACTGACATTCAAATGTGGACTGAATCTTAGATTAAAAAAAAAATGTCAGTTTTGTGAGATATGATACGTTAAATTAATTGAAATTTTCCTTATTGGTGGACATGCATATTGAAATGTTTATAGGAAAAGTGGCATGATATCTGAAATGTGATTTAATAGCTTCAGAAACAGAAGTAGGTTGTGATATAAATTAAACAAGGTTGGAAAACATATTGATAATACTTTGAAACTAAGTGATAAGTAAATAAGGATTTATACAAATGTTCTTATATGTGTGTTGGAAAATTATCATAACAAAATGTTTTTAAAAGTACAATATTTGAGCATCCTATAGTTTAATAGCCTATTGAATCATTTAAACTGCAGAAGAATTATGCCATTGTGAAAAATTTGTTCCACCTGCATTAAAATAATTCTTTCCACATGATAGATAAGCTAAATACAAAGAAAATCACATTTCTTGGCAATAATATTTATGGGACTGAAATTGATAGAATTCCGCAGGCAAAATTTTTTGTTTGCTTGTTTTTCATTCAGGGTCATATGGACAAACCCAAGTGGTGCTAGATTTGCTATTTTTTGATTCTAAAAAATGGCATATCATGACTGTGATTCTAACCTTCATCTGCATCAGTCACTTTCTTTTTAGTGTGTTTTTGGAGGTGAAAGATATCAAACTGAAAAACTGACAATTGTGATGTTTAAAGTTTGGCAGAGAAATATGGTCTCAGATGAAAACAACTATTCAAATATGGCTTTATCTTCACTCCTGGTAAACTGGTTGCCAGTGAAAACATTCCACACATTTCAAGCATACTGGTTTGTATATTGGATGCCTAAACCAAAATATTCTGAATATTCTTATGATAAAATTAAATGACAATGCTAATATGTAAGATAGACATAAGTCGATGATTCAAAAAATTCTCAAGAGAATTGCTATTTGAAATGTAATTTCTTCATAGAATTAATATTTGGCCTGGGTCAGTATAGCTTAATGTCCAATCCTTGTTCCAAAGTTAAAGCAAAAATGTTGCATTTCTTTTTTCTGTTTGCACTTATTAACATTCAGCATTTGTTATTGTTTCCTTTCAGAGGAACAAAAATTATCATTTAAAGGAATGGCCCCTTTTAGGTGTCTATTATTGTTGATAGTATTTTACAGCAATTAATTTTTATCTACCCTCTAAATATATTATGTAATGGATTAAGAATATCCTAATATCAGTGAAATTGAAGCACATATCTCAAGTGAAGAGGAATTTTGACATATTTCAAGATCTGGTACTAAATCAGGATGGATTTTAAAGTCTAGATATTAGTAACAGATAGAAAATAGAAGTTTGTAGAACAGAAAACAAATGTGAAACTATCAAGTTCCATCAATATTGTATGGTTTTTATTTGTTTCTCTTTCATTCACTCTCAAGTTAAGTACTCTATAGTAAGTATATCATAGTGAAAAGGTATTAGAGTAGCACTTTATCAAAATAATTTCATATTAGTTTATAAAATATTAGCATTTCTGTTGTTTCCATTTGATTTAATAACTAATTTTTGCCAAAAGCAGAATTCCCAGGGAGAGGAGAATAAAAAGAAAAAAGATTTTGTAAAATAAAATTGCAAATGAAACACCATATTTTAGATAATGGTATTTATACTGATTCATTTTGAAATTTTGATAAAAATATCTCAAAATACTTAATCCTGATTTACTCTTACTTAACAAAATTATAGTTTTTTGGTTTTTTTTTTTTTTAGCTCAGTACAAATTTCTAAATTATGGAGCTTATTTTTAACTAATTGGGAGAAGGTGTTTTGATTAGAATGGTAATGTTGAAATTACAGACAAGGAATTCTATACCTTTTATCTCTACTAGGTCCCTGTCACACTGATTAAGATGTGTCTCAGGTACAATCTTTAGGGTTATTGTGTCTATGGCCAAGCAAGTTAAACAAGAAGAGAGTCAGAACCTGTCCTGAATATGTGATACGGAGTTTTATTCCACTAATTTACACATACGAGCTCCAGAAATATTTCGGTTAAGCAAACTTTTAGTAAGTGACTCATCTATCATCAATTCGGAAACAAATACTCAAAATGGAAGTTAAAACTTTAGAAGTCTCCAAGTCCAAACCACTATGAAACATAAGAATTTATCATTTAATCCAGAAATTATTTAATCATATATATATATATATATATACTCAAGATTATGCTAGTTGTTGGAAAATATAAACAAATGAGTTCATATAAGTATCTATGATCCATTTTTTCTCACATTGTCCAAAACTTGAATTTTGAACTCAAGAAGCCCATGTTCTAGATTGAAAATAGATGTATGCATGTATGTATATAGAGATGTAGGATGACAGATAGATAATAATTGATACAGTTGTTGCATATACATAGAGAACGTTAAGTATCAAAAGAGAAATATAAAATACTAAAAGAATAAATAAGAATATATAGATGTTATCAGTCATAAGTGAAATGAGATTGGAGGAAAATTCACAAAAATTAAAATAAAACAAAAGTAAATTTTAACTTTTTTGAGGCATGGGTTTTTGATAATAAAGAGGGAGCACATTCAGAGGGAACAAACACTTATTTAAGCTGAAAGAACACAAGACCCTTAAAGGTGTAAATAGACACAGAAGTGAGCATCTCTGACATGTTCAGGGAACAGGGAACACTTCTTGGTGTCTGAAGTACAAGATTTATGAAAAGTTAATGCTAGAAAGAAAATTTATATCTAGAAGAAGGACAGTGTTAAAAGGCTTTGACTTTCTCTTTAGAAATAGAATATTATTGACTAAGGGAATGTGACAACTAAACCTGTGGTTTAAGATTTGGGGGCAATCAAAGGTAAGGATTGAAGACTAAACAAATTGGAGTCAAGAATATCATTTAAAAGACTACTGTAATTGTGTCTGTGTGAGAAAATAGCAGTGGGCATGGTAAAGACAAAAAAAGGAGACATTGTTGAAACTGAATCAATGGGACTTTGCAAATGTTAAGAAAATAAATAAAGGTGAAATGGGAAATGAGAAAAATGTCAAAGTCATGAACTTGGATATAGAAACATAAGAGTTAGGAGAAAAGGGATGGGATAAACTAATAAAAGCACCCTCAGGGTCCAATGATTTTGATACATTGTTAGAACACTGCAGGTGGAATTTTTTCCAATGTAACTAGAAATGTGGCTTTTGGGATTAAAGTCAGGAGAACAGTTTTACACTGGGTTCTACCAACCCTCAGGTGGGATCTGGGAAAGTCACCTCCCCACTGGACTGTAACTTTACATATTTATAAAATAGGGGTAGCCACTTCAGAGAGTCATAGCAGAAATCACATAAGTTAGTGAATTGGAAAATTGTTTACAAAATACAAAAAATAATACAGGCAACATAGTTCAGAGATAGCAAAATAGTAAATATTTGTCATCAGCAAGATGGCTTATTAATTAAAAATTTCAATCAGAATGATACACAAACAAATACACTATTTTCCTTTTCAATTACATTTATACCTTTTGCATCACTTGGGGAGCCTGAGAAACATTAACGATTATGTCTCCCCTAATCCCCCCAATACTGTGATTTTTTTGGTCTGGAATATGGAGGTTTTAGAATTTGAACCCCGCCCCCCCCACCCCATGTAATTTTAGTGTACAAACAACTTGGTGACTCACTTCCAATGGTATCTAGTCAGGGTTCAGAACATATAAAAATCAACTTGGAAGGTTAAAAAGAATACATATGCCCCAGGCTTTCTCAACAGAGTCCCCAAAGAAGGACAGGAGCTCTTTAAGTGACTTCTGTGCACACCCTATTCAAGAACTGCTGGCAGAGAATAGTGATTATAGGCAACATAGTCTTCATTAGCATGGCTATTACCTGAATAAATAGACTGTAACAAATGCCTGGAGCATCTTCTTTCCTTCTCTCTAGGAATCTACTCCTGACAATTCCTTTTACATTTTGGACTGAGCATAATTCATTGCCTAAATGCTTTCATTTTAAAATTCACAGTCACCTGACTGTTGTCTGCTCTATTTTCCCACAGGATATAGATCATCTTTTGGTCATTCTTTCCTCCTCCTCCTCCTTTCAAAAAAAATTATTATTATTTTATTGTTATTTGTTTTGTTGACAAAGCCATGCTCATTTTAAGATATTGAGCTCACTTCTCAATCTATGGGTCATACACTCCCCATCCACCACCAGATTTTTAGTACCCTTTACCACCACATTGCTCCCTGTCCCCTTCTCACCCCACTCCCCCAACCTGGCAGCCCTCCTCATTCTTACTGATGTGCTTTATGTCTGTATGTTCTTGCTCCAGCTTAACTAAAAACTCCCCAAATGCTTCAGTGTGACTTTAGTTTAGATTCCACATAACTCTTCCTCTGTTGTCCAATTATAATGTCCAGGATGCTACAAAGCACAATACTATCATTATCTGTGTAGATAAAGAAATGCCTAATAAAAGGTATTTTCTGAAAGGACTCACCACAAACTCCACTTTCAGGTTATATTTCCCAGTCTTTAGGAAATAGAACATTCTCTTGAATTTGCTTCTTCTAGAAAAGAACCACTAGAAGGAACTACAGAGAAGACTGTATTTTCCATATCTTTAGTGGGACTCTTTCCTTTGTGATTTTGAATTCCTCTTCATGATAAGTTAGCACCAAGTTCAGAGTTAAGGTGACACAGAGCTTAATTAATTTTTGTTCCAAGGGTCCTGGCAGTCTTATTCCATGTTAGGTGGAATTTCTTGAGTGTGTTATAAGTCACAGGGTTGCAATTCTGAAGATCTAATATTAGTCACACTATCAAGGAAAGAACATTGTATTCTTATATCTAGTAGATTTTTTATCGTCTTCTGTTGTCCTTTGGATTTGGACTGCCTTGGAATTGAGGGATAATTCCACAAGGATAGCTTCTATATTTAGAGTTAAGGATACCGTCTAGATTAGTTACCTCATATTAAAATATTTCTAGTAGTAGTTTGGGAACCTTAGTTAAAACCATGTACCACCAAGGAAACAAATGTTCTTCCATTGGGAGATGACAGACGGAAACGTTTCTCAGTTTTCCTCAAGGCTCTTGTTCTCCTGTGCACTCTCTTGGTAGCTGGAAATTTATAAAATATTATGCTCCTAGAACATCTAATTGAAAAATTCCAGTAGTAAGTGGATGGTGTGGAATAGTCTGTCATACCAAATTACACAGGACAAAGACTAAATTCAGCCCTGAGCCATCAGGGACAGAGATTAGTTTGAATTCCAAGGGAGATAATCCTACAACATAAAGAAAAAACTTATGTCTTGCAATATGTCTTGGGAGTAAAATACAAATACTATAAATTGGATGGCTACAATAACAGAAACTTATTTCTTACATCTAGAGAATGTAATGACCAATATTAGGGTGTCAGCACAAAGGAATTCTAGTGAGAGCCCTCTTCCTAGAGTGCAGATGGTTAACTTCTCATTATCTCCTCAGACAGCAGATAAAGAATAAGAAGCTCTCTCATATCATTTTATAAAGGTCCCACACTATGACCTAACTGTGTCCCAAGGTCTCATCTCCAAATACCTTCACATTAGGGATTGAATTTGGGGCAGACACAAACATTCAGTTCACAACATCCTACATGTGAAGTTTGTCAGGGTTTAAGAGTCTTTAGAAGAAACAGACTGTCCATTCAATGAATACTGAAAGATTTGATATTCATTCTTAAAAAAACAGGGCTGTGAGTTCATGGGGCTAATGGAAGATAAACACAGACATGGGTGCTTTAAGAAGCAGATTCAGACTGGTTTTGAAAGTCATGCATGAGCAGGTTTTTTCCATGGAGCTTATTTAGATGCTTAATGGAACTCAGTAATAAACCATGCATGAGTGGGGAAGGCCTACCTTTCTATAGTGGCTCATCCCACTAGCAAGTCAATCAAAATACAAAATACATATCATATTTCTCTAAGGAAAAGGGGAATTATGTACAGAATCAAGTTTGGAAGGAAACAATGTTATTTATTGTAAGGACTTTTGACGTCAGAACTAGGTAACTAGATGTTTGGTAAGTTTATTCATCCATCCATCCATCCACCCATCAAATCACTCATGTATTGTTGAATGTATTCTTTCAACAAATATAAGATGAGAACTTAGAAACAGCACTCCTAATGTCATTCTGTTCTTGTCACCTAAATGGTTCCTGCTGCTGGAAAGAGAAACTTACTGTCTTTGGCCACCATCAAGCTTATTTGTATCAGTAGTATCTTTTATGACAAGTTACAGGATAGCAGAGGGCCATAAAAGACCAATGGTCCACTATATGCCTACTGGATCACAACATCAAATTTTGTCAAGGATGACAAAAGGAGCTGTCTTCATTTGCTGGTAGGAATGCAAAATAGTACAGTCACTTTGAAAATCTGCTTGTCAGTTTCCTTCTTATGAAAGTAAAAATATACTTACCATACAATCCAGCAAACATACTCCTTTGTATTTACCAAATGAGTATAAAACTTGTATCTACATGGGACCTACACACATATTTAATTCAACTTTATTCATAATTGCCAAAATTTGGAAGCAACCAAGATATCCTTCTGTGGGTGAATAAATGGAGTATTATTCAGTGCTACGCAGATATAGGCTATCAAGCCACTAAAGCACATGAAAGAAACTTATATGCATACTATTTAGTGAAATAAGCTAATCTAAAAAGGTTTGGTGCTATATGATTTCAACATATGCCATTCTGGAAAAGGAAAAGCTATATTTACTTGAAATTATAATATACTTGAGTATTATAATTTTTCCTCTTGTTAAATAGGATAATCCTTTCCTGAAAGAGATTTAAGAGAGGAGCATTCTTCCCTGACTGAAGATAGAGCGGGATAAATGTTGAAATTTTGACCCTATTTTAGCAATGTATGATAACTAATAAAGATAGATCAGTGATAGGGGTATAAAATATAAATGCTATAAATTGGTGGGATGAGGGGTCAAATAAATAGAGCACAGAGGGTTTTAAAGGCAGTAAAACCACCCTGTTTGATATTATAATGATGGATATGTGTCGTTATATCTTTGTCCAAACCCATAGAATACACAAAACCAAAGTGAGGTCTAATGTAAACTATGGACTTTGGTGATAATTATGTGTCAATGTTGGTTTATCAAGTAGACCAGATTTCAATTTGATAGGGAATATGGATAATGGGAGAAACTATGCATGTGGGAAGCAGAAAGTATTTGGAAAATCTCTATCTTCTGCTTCATTTTTCTGTAAGCCTAAAATTGCTCTAAAAAATAGTCTTTGCAAAACTAGTGGCCTCTGTTCATGCTTATAGTATTTCTAGAGTCCTTGAATATCACGGATATAGGGAGATTCCGTTGTCAATGGAAGTGAAGAAAACCACTGTTAATCAATACTCAGAGAGTGGGACAGTTCAAGAAAGCAGAGCATCAGAGGACATTGGCTGCTGTAATAGTCAGAGACCCAATGGTTACATTTATTGAGCAGTTCTCAGAAGGCAGCTTCTGATGGTTGAGGTGATGGCAGGAGAGTTGCTTTAGAAGGAGTTATCTTTAGCAAAATCAGTAAAGAAAACAGAGTTATCCTGCAGGGCTAGAATCACCAATAGTTAGTATTACTAACTATAAAGAGAAAGAATGAATTGTAAAAATAATCATGCAGAGCAGGTTACTTTTAAAAGAAGAAAAATTAGACTTACACCAGATTTCATCACACCATTCGATGATAAAAAGAAAAAGAAAAACCACTGGGTGATATCTTCAGAGTTTTAAGTATAAAAACTTACATAAAATTGATCTATAGTCAGTGAAATTGTCTATCATGTATGAAAGCAATAGAAATAAATTGTTACTATAACAACATGCTCTTATATTGAGGGAGGAAAGACAGAACATAATCAGAATACTATAAATAATGATTACAGGCATATGTAAATATATATGTGTATATATAGAAAGAGTCAGAGAGAGCTAGAGATTAGAGTTTCGGGTTTGTTTTCTTTTCGCCTCCCTGTCATATGTTGTCATACATTGCTAAAATAGGGCCAAAGTTCCAACATTCATGCCACCCTATCTTCAGTCAGGGGAGAACACTCCTCTTAAATCTCTTTCAGAAAAGGATTATCCTGTTTAACAACAGGATAAATTATAATACTCAAGTATATTTTAATTTAAAATGAACGATAAATAAATTTTATTTAATATATCCCATAGAATTGTGGTATGCTAATAATTGTTTGTTTTTCATCTGAAATCCAAATTAAATGAGTGGCTGTTTTTTATCTGTCTGTTCAGAGAGTTCAAGAGAACTCTCTCTCCCTCATTCCAACTTTAATGTGTCTCCAGGATACTGGGAAAACTGATGTAAATTTTTGGAATTAAAAGTCAGCTAGAGAGGGCATTGAGGCAAATTTGGCTTGTACCCAGTCCTGAAATAGTAAGTGCAGAGCTCTGTTTCATAGGTAATAGGGGAAGAAAAAAGGAGGAAACTCAGGTGAAAACTTACATTAATAGCTCAGAAAAGATACTTTCTCATACCCTTGACTTTCTTTTTGTGAGAAATTTCTGTGCGAGAAATATAATGTTGGGAGGGGAGGTGATAAGTCCACCACATGGTGTCCTTCAATAGTCTTTTTCATGACATGTGAGGATGTATCATACTTGAATGGAGCATTTTTTCCCCCAATCATGAAATACATTATTCACAGTCTGTGTTTGGTGTTGACTTGATCCGTGTTTCTCACTTCTTAGCACCAGTTTTCAGTGAGAAATAAACCAGATGCTCTTTTAAAAACATATTCCTAAAAATCTATGCTTTAAAAAGGCACTAGATAATTTTTTTGGAATAGCCTGGAAAGAAAAGGATTTTTTTTTAAGGAAGTAAATAAGTCAGAGAAATTTAGATCGAGTTTAATTAATGACTCCTGCCAGAAAGTTGAGTAGAAGATCTTAGAGGGATTCCTCAGCTAGTGTTTGAAATGTCACCACTACAGCAGCAGTACCCAGAGTTAATCTTTGCTCTGTGAACGAGGATACAGTTTATCGGGGATTTTAGATGTAAATTTGTCATTTCATATAACCAATAATCCAAAACACAAATCTCTAACCAGTGGGCAAATAGAATACCTTTCACATATAAACCCAAACGCTGATTCCTAGTTTGCATCCTCTACTGAGATTCTTCCATTTGGTAGTACCGTCTTTGATTCAGCTAGTGACTTTCAGTATGCATATGTTTTGAATTTAACATGCCCAAAATAGAGCTATTGAACTGTTCTTTATCCTGGAATCTGTTCTTTCCCCAGGTTCTGTCATTATAATAATTAAGACCACTCTGCACCAAGTTACTTAAATCATATAATCTGAGAGTCATCCTTGAGTCTTTTCTTTGCCTCTCAAGTCCAATCTTTAAACAACTCCAATCAATTCTGACTCCAAAATATATCTTTGATCATCTCTGTTGCCAGATTTCATACATCGACAAGAGCAATAATATCCTAAAAAGTCTTTCTGCCTCCATTTTCACTCTTCTATTATCCGTTTTCCAGAAAGCATCCCAAATGAGACTTTTATAAATATAAATCAGACTTTGCTACCCGCTTGCATAAAATCTTTCCAGAGCTTCCTTTGCTTTTAGAGTAAAATGCAAATTCTGCAGGCTCTGTATCACCTGATGTTTGAGTACTTCCTCAGCTTGGTCTCATGCCCTTGTTTTTCTGACACAATATTCTCCAGTCACATTAGCCTTCTTGTTTATTTTCAATATAGCAATTCTTTTTCCAAGTTAGAAGATGTGTACCATTTCCTCTACCTAAAATGTGTTTCCCATTTTATTCTTAGCTTAAAATTTACCTTTTCTAATAGGCATTCCACATCAAATATATTACATTTGGACCCTACTTTATACACCTTTTTTTCTTTTCACAACCCTAAGTAATGATCTGTAATCTAGTTTATTTTTTTCCCTCTCTGTCTTATTCATCACTATTCCCAACACTTAACTTAGTGTGTTTACAAAATAGGTGCTGAATAAATATGTGTTATGTTACCGCCATAGTATCTCATGCATTGTCCTGCAAAGTATGAACCCATAGAAACGGTTACTAAGGATGGAAATGATATTAACAAGGACAACCAGGGGTATCAATGCTCCCTACCTGATTCCATTAGATGGCACATTAATAAATGTGGGACTCTAAAGATTCATTCATAGTTTAAATTTAATTTTTAATATGAATTCATCATGATATTTTCTTTGGGATCATGGTGAAATTGCATTTTCTTATCTATCAGGATAAAAAACTGACAGCGTTAACATCATCAGTTGTCACCATAGTTGCATTGAACAGTTCTCCAAAGACCTTGCCATGACTAGAACTGTAATTCTTATTTTGGATTTACCAGTCGTCTGTATTGTATTTCATAAATTTCTTAATTCCTAGAGGCATTTTATAGGGCCTTTTGGACACAAACTTAAAGTTGTGCAATTTCATAGATTTATGTTTAGTAAGCTTCTAATTGGAGTATTGATTTTTAGACCACGATAGCTATTTATTTCACATGCAATGAATTATCATAAATAATTGAAATTGTAACAATGTCTAAGTAAATTGCAAAGAACATCTTATGATTTGAGGTAATTTTTAATGCATTTACCATCCTCTAACCCATAAAATATACTAATTCTCAATTAACAGCTGTATCTATAGTATAAAACAGATTGTAGTCGACATATATTTTGACTTCAAGTATACTTTTAAATTATTTTTAAAGTTTCTAAATATTGGATAAGTACAAATGATTAATAATGTATGCATAATATTTTCTATGGTGGCTATTCCTACCCATCCATCCAGGCATTTAATAAAATTTCAGCCGCTGATATATCCCAAAGACCAGATGAGATGTGAGAGACTCAGTGATAAAGAAGGTTGATAGTGTCTGTTTCCTTCTCAAACTTATAGTCCTATAGGGAGGACACATAGTATTACATGACTTTATGCAATTTACTAAATCCATGAAATGGGACTATACGGAATACTGAATGGGAAAAGATAATGTAGTTTTGGAAGAAGTTCTTGCAAGAAACAGAGTCCATTGAGGCAGCATGGGGGAGAAATGATTTCAGGAAGAGGCAAAAGCAAATATAGAGACTCAGAAACAAACAAGAACATGGCTAATAGAAATGGAAGGAACACAGGAATATAACATGCAAGAAAGAAAGATGAAAAGATCTGCAAGGTCTAGGTGATGCAGGTCTTATGAGTATAGTTAAAGAGTTTGGACTCTATAAAAGTCATGAGATTCAATTGGAAATAATTTGCAATATTAATATTTTGGAAGTTTTTCTCCTCATGCATTGTCAATGGATGTGAAGGAAGGAAGACATTAGGTGAGGAAGTTGCCAAAAATAAAATCACTTTTAGTCAAAAATATAATGGGGTAAATTAAAATTAAAAATAAAATGCAATGACAACTCCAGACAGATGGTAAGGTTCACAGAGCCAAACTTGGATTAAAATGCATAAAATATATAAAATGTGATCTAATCAAATGCAAGATGTATGCTAAATTCATGTTCTACTGAAATTTAAAATGCTTAAATAAGGAAATAGAAAAGTAGAGCAAGTCAAGTCACACTAGCACAATTACTCAGTGCCATCCATGCGCTCAAATGAAGTGTATTTTCCTTTAATATGAAAATCTAAATGGTCACTTCTGGGGGTCCACAAACCCAGAAAGGCAGCAACAAAATGGATGTGTCATATCTCAAATAGTACTCTTGAGTATTAACTTCTTTTCCTACCTGATATATAACACCCATTAAAATCTTATTTTCCATAGAAAATTCAGGGTAAGACTACTTGATCCCAGGTAATTATTTAAGGATTTTACATATTAAAAATGATTTCTTTTTCTGAACAATATCACTAATAATGCAGATCTTCACCTTCAGCACTGATGACACGGTATTAAGATGTCCTGGTTTAAATGTAGATAATTTATCCTTAAAAATTGTACAACTGCATACTCTAGCGATGTTAAAAGACAACTGTTTTGACTTGTTCACTCTACCATTTTTATTCAACTTTCTCTGAAGAGAGGAGAAATACTTCAAGTATACCTCCAAACCTGCACAGACAGGCAGGGCAAGTTTCTAACAGCATGAATTGAAATAAATTGTTAAGTGCATGTTCTGTTCCAGATTTTGAAGCAAAAATAACTTTGAACATTTTGGGGCTAGAATTAACAAATATTATAGAATTTCCTTCCCACATTTGAAATTTTAATTTCATAGTATTTTCAATCTTCTGGGCTGAAACGAGGACCAGATAATATTTTAGCAAAAAAGGTGTTTTGTTTTCACGCTTTCATCATGCAAAAATAACCCAGCTAATTTAGCCCTAACTTTCAAAAAAATATTCAGTTTCGTACAGAAATCAACCATGTAGTTCTCAGGCCAAAAGGAATATTTATCAGAAAACTCTGAAGCAAAGATTTTTATAAAAATATATCTTCCATAAGATTTTATTTTCAGTCATTTTTGACATGATGTAAATGAATTGCTGCATTATTGCATGCTAGAGATAACTAGCATCTCTTATCTCTTATCTTTTTCTGCCAGGATTTTGTGAGATTTGGGTTTTTATTTTTTGGTAAAAATTTTGATGATTTTAAATTTAAAAACTGGAAGCACAGATTAAACATTATATTTTATAATAATTATGAAAATAATAGCAGTTCACATTCATGTGGTACTCAAAAATGACCGAGAGAAACTGTGCCAAATGCTAAGTACACATCATTCCTTTTAACAGCACCCTAATTTTAGGAGAAAGCATAATTACTATTCCAACTCATACTTAAGGAAGCTAACTCTTGAAGGGATTAAATGATTTGCACTGAGCTACTGTATTAGTATGGGTTAGAGCCCACAATCCTTACCCTCTACCTCTCAGAATCCGTGCTCCACTTAAAAGTGGTATTTCCTTCAGAATCACCTCTGGCATAGCTCTAGGTAAAATGTTAGAGTGAACTGGAAGAAAAGTGGTAATAAAATACTGTCACATACTCATAGATAAATTATGTAGTCTTTTCCATTGTGCAAAGTTCTATGGTAGGTTACATCAAAATTTAAAAAGCAAATTAAAAGTATTTATAGTATTTGAATGCAAAAATATCAGATCAATAATAGCAATACATCGTCTTAGTTTTTTGGATACTATGGCCAAAATATTAAGGCATCAATGACCATTATAAAGACTGAATCAGTAAAGAAAATAGAATCTATCCAATTTCTCTGATGGTTTTCACCTATCACCCATTCTGAACACCAGAGAAGGAAGCTTTCATTGTTTTGGGTGATAGAGTGAGGGACATTAAGGTAAGCAGTAAGTGGATCCTGACTTTAAGGAACATATCTTATATAGAGAAAATCAGGTGACTAAAACACATTAGGGAGTTGCAAATTAGAGATTACTACTAACAGAATTATGTATAAATCCCATTATTACTCATAACAGTTGAAATATCTAATAATATAATGTTACTAAGTTAAAAATTATTAAACTAAAATTTTTGAGCAAGTAACAATGAAAGTGAAGAGGTGTCCTTTCAGCTAAGTGATTAAGTTTGGAGACCTCAAAGACTTGATGATCAGGGTTTATAGCCAAGGAAAATTGGAAACTTTAGTTTTTTCTGGGGCACTCATGTATACCTGCCCCGATGAATCTCAATTCAAATTCAAATACAGTTGGAAGGTAATGGAGAGGGCTATTGACACCGGATTCTAACTCAGAAGATTTGATTTGAATATGAAAATGTGCTTTCTCAAATTTTCCCTGAGTCTTTTGAAGACCTCCTGCATACAATTGTCTTTGACAAAATCCCTGTAGAATCATTATCTAGTCACTTCTCCAATATTTCTAATGATCAATAACTCAGTACTTCAAAAGCATGTATTGATTTTAGATTCATAAAATCTTGAAATTCTTCCAAATTTTAGCTGAAATTAGTCCTCTTATAAACTTGGGACTCTAATTCTCTTTTTAAAGTTAAGCCAATATATAAACACTTTTCTAAGTCTTTTGTTTCATATGTGAAGTCAATCATCAAACCTTCCATTCTACATTTTGTGTTCTTCAGGTTAAATATCACCTTTTTTTCTCTTCCCTTTAAGCAACAGATCTTTGAATGGACACAAGCATTAACCTCTACTACTTCCACCATTTCCCCCCACAAAAACCTTACTCTAATCACTGAAAAAAATGGAAAAAGGAGCTTATGAAGTTAAACAAAACAGAAAAGAAGACAGGCATAACAACAGCCAAGTAGAAGGATTTAAAAGATCTGAAAAGGTGAATTGTTAACAAGCTATGGAATGAGCCAAGAAGCTTTATGACTTACACCACCCTGAAAAATTCTCAGAAGGTTCAGAACTAGGTATCGTTGAATAAGTCTAAAAATGTGGTTGGGGATGGAGCTAAATATTTTAAAAATGGTTAAAGTGTTATTTAGGAAGCAATTGGATCACCAAAATTCTTCTCATCTACTGGCAGGTGAGATGACTGGAAGTTTCTCTGGAAAGTGTAAAAATTTAGGTTCAAAGCTAAGCACACTTAAGATCAGGAGTACAACATTGAAATCAGAAGCACTGGTGGAAGTTTTCCTCGTGATTGTAGATTCTCCATTTTTATTTCCCAACTGTCTCAAAATGCTAAAAGACATGATTATCCAAAGAGGAAACTTAAAATAAAAATTTGGGAAGAAACTAATCTTAACTAACCCAAAAGGAAAGGGCAAATCTGTCAACATCTGGGTTTCCAGCAAATCCAAAAATGACTCCGAAAAATACTTTGACAATACCTATCCACACATACAGAAATTCCACCTGGCTTTTTTAATTTGGTCACTTGGATATCAGTAGACATTTGAGGAAAGTATCTAATGTGTTTGTGAGAGAGTGGAGCAAAAATCAAAATGAAGCAATGGTGCTATGAGCACCACACATTAGGAAAACAGTGATGTGGTCCTTTCAACCCTTCCCCCTAGGTTTTCATTTAATAATCAATAAATATTGATTAAATGCCTACTGTCGGGGTTTGTGACCAATTGTGAGGTGAACTGAATCAGACAGAATCATGATCATAATCGTGATGATGATGTGAGTTATTTTCTTTAAAAAGTTATATTGGAAGACATAACTTACTGGGCTATCTAACGCAGGTTGCTCACACTGGGCTAACAGCCCTCCACACTAAGTACTGAGGAGACCATCTGAAGAAAAGCTTTCATCTTCAGAATAGGCATAATGTATTCCTTTCACCCAGAACTGCTGCCTTAAATGAGGTAAGAGCAAAAAAAAAAAAGGCAAATCAGCAATCTTCATTAGTGTTTCATTGGATAGTTCTACCCAAGAAGAGCATGGAATAAAAATGAAGGAACCAATGACTGTCATCCACTGATCCAGGAACATCTTCCTCCATAAACACAAATGATAAAATGTGAGTGTAAAAAATCAGTGGAGTCCTTCCACACAAAGCTTGAGGAAGGGGGAATAAATGCTTCCCTATAATGCCTGTCATGTTGCAGACTGTTTTCTCATTCTTTTCTAGGGTGCCATTATTCAATCTACATTTATTTCAATATTATCTTTTACCTAATTTTTGGGGGAAAAATTTCCTAAAGTGTTTGGTATACTTTCCAATTCCAAATGTGATACCTAACTTTCCTACCAAGTTTTTATCTACAAATTTAGATCTTGTTCTCCCTACATATTTCTAAATTAAACAGTGCTATATAGTTTATGACTAAAGGCATAATCCTGTCCCACCCTGGCAACAGTGAGGATCAGGTGACTTTTTTCAGACTAGTTATAAATCAGGCTATTTGACTAGTTCAGTTCAAATTTCCTGTCACCAAAATAAGTCAAATCAACTTAGTACCAAGGAAATATTAAGAGATCTGATCAAATTTTGTTTGATGTCCATTGCAAATTTCTCAATCATTTATGTTGTTCTACATGAACCCTTTCTAGTTAGTGATGAGCGCCACTTCTTTTTCTAACGCTAAGACAATAACACTTTGAAAACTTTTTCTGGAATTTTATTAGTAACAAGGTCAAACTGACTTTACCTATAGTTTCAATATTTTACTTTTTTCTTCCTTTGAAGATCAGAGAAAGCTTTCCCACTTCTGGTTTTCTGGCAAGTTTTTATCAAAGGTTATCAATTGTGGCTCTGTACTCATATCTGTAGCTTATTTTTATTTTGCAGAAAGAAAATCAGCCAGTCTAGAAAGTTGGATTCATTTAAAGAATCTCAGTACTTCCCTACTGTCTTCTTACATTTACCTCTTCATTATTTTTTACCCTTTCCGGTTTGTAAATCATTCTCCTTGAAGAAAAAGACAAAAGCAAAATACTTGTGTAGTTTTGCTTTCTCTGCATCAGCTGTCAACTCAATCTCTTTCCTCAGTAATAGAATGATATAATATCTGTGTATAGTCTGAAAAGTTCTTTTGCTCAGCATTTGTTTTAAAAAAAAAGTGCCTTGAAAAAGAGATAGCAGGGGATAATTCTTTGTATCCTGAATGTATACCTTCATTTTCTTAACTTGATCACTGGGTAATTTACGGAGGAGTGATTAGGCACCCATATTTCTTAGGTCAGATATTTTATTGAATATGTTTGACAAAAGAATAGAAGCTGATATCTCTTCAGCTTACAAGACCTTATAGTTTAGTCTCAGAGAATAGATTGAGGCTGGTACAGGGAGGAGTAGAGAGATCAAAAAAATCAATCAATCAATCAAAACAAAGAGAATGTAGAGAATTATATACTACAATTGGATTCTAAAGAAAGGACAGTTTATCCAAGATAGGTCTTGTGATCAGGAGGTTATGTAGTAGAGTCAGGTAAAACCTCCAAGTCAAGTCAATATTTGAACTGAATCTTGAAAGATGAATAGAATATAGTGCTCTAGATAAGAGAAGGAGGGTCAGAGTAGGTCAAGGAGATAAAAAAAAAAAATGAGATCTCTGCAAATTATATGAAGACAATTCTCCAGAAAAGATATACAGAAGGCCTAAATATACATGAGAAAATGCTCTATGTTACTTATCATTAGGGAAAATAAATAAAAACCACATTGAGATAACATCTTACACCTGTGAGAATGACATATCAAACCAAGTGGAAACAAGTGTTGGCAAGGGAGTAGCTTTCATAGCTGGTGAGGATGTAAATCAGTATAACCTCTGTGGAAGGTAGTATAGGGATTCCTTAATAAAATAAAATTGGAACTACCATTTGATCCAGCATTTCCACTTCTAGATGTTCTTGAATAATGAAAGACATCAATTATTAGTTATCAGCATCCCTATATTCATAGCAGCACAACCCACAGTTGCCAAGAAATAGAAACAACCTACATGTCCAATAACAGATACAGACACGGTGATATTTATTCAATGGAATTTGACTCAACTACTAAAAAAGATGACATCTTGCTTTTTTTTAAACAAACTATATCGAACTTCATGTGATTGAACTAAGTAAAATATGTTAGAAAGTAAGAAATAGCAATAGTTTCACTCAACTATGTATCATAAAGAAAAAAACAAAACAAATGAACTAACAAAACTCTCAGAACTTTGAATTTGAGACTGTTTGCTAGAAGGGGGAAGTTTAGAAGGAGACATAGTCTGAGGCAGACAAGTGAAAATGATAGCAGTAATGGTATTAGAGCACTGGTAGTGGTTATGGTATGATATACATATTGACTGAGGAATAAATCTAGTCTTCTAAAACTTATCTACTAAACTTATAAGCTAAACATCGTATGATATCACTCATATGTGTTTTATAGAGATAGCAAGCAAATGAATGAACTAAACAATAATAGATTTCAAATAATGGGTTAAATCTAGCAACAGTAGACTTTTAGAGAAAAAAAGGCAAATCAGTGGATGCAGGAATTGATGGTGGAGGGTTGGTGGGCAAATGAGGTAAAGGGGACTAATTATATAGTGGAGGGAAAAAGAAAATGATAAAATTAGTATATTTTATATAGATAAAAATTTACTATCATGCATAACTCAAACCTATTTAGAATGCAATATGCCTTCAATAAAATCAATTTTAAAAAAGAAACAGTGATAAACAAATACATAGAGAAAACCTAACAGTTCAGAAATCAAGTCTTGGTATTTGATGAAGTTGAGTGATGAGGTATATACTTTCTTAGCAATGCCTTCTTTAAAAGAGTAATTTTCAGGTAGCTAGTTCAGATTTTGTCAAGTGTTCCTTATTTTGCTTTCATGCATGCTGGTCGAGAGCTTGAATATAGGAAGTGATTTAAAACTTCGGGCTTCTCTTGTCTTGTTCACAGCAAATTTATAACTCTTTCTGAGAAGCAAAGTCTTTCTTCAAAGACTTTTCACAGTGAACATCTTCTATCCTGGGGTGCCCTGGTTTAAGGTGTTTTGTTATACCTTATTCAGATATACTTGTCCCACTGTTTACAGAATGGAGGATTTTACATGAGAGATACAGGAATTATTGAAATCCTGACTTTTAAATAACTCAGAGAGCAAAGAAAAATAAAAAATGGCAAGCAGAGTTCATCGCACAACCAACACAGCCCTTTCTTAATCATTCCTTCATAATATTTCATGTTCGTCTAAAAAGTATTTTTTGGTTGTTCCAGATTAACACTCCATAGAAAATCATCTTTTCAGACAGATGACAGAAATGCTGTTTTCTTTATAAAATTTAGATGATGTTTCCCAATTAAAATGGTATTGAGCCAGAAGTGTTCCCCAGCTTTCTACTAAAGCTTCTTGAAACACACACACACACACACACACACACACACACACACGTAGGAAGCTTCTTTATGTTTTACCATCATAAAGCTATATCCTTATCTTCCTTTACAAATGTAACTATTCACCAAAAAATTTTCAAATTAAATGGACCCAATTTTTCATTGTCACTCTGGTCGAGTTGGTCAGTGTACCACTCGCCCTAGGTGCAGGTTCCTCATGCAGACACAGCAACTCCTAGGTGACTACTCTCCAGGGAGGATGGAGGTACAACAACTGATAGTGCAGTAGCTGTGGAAACTGCTGTCTGAACCACGGCAAATATGAGCATAAAATGCTGTCATGCTAATGTTCGTTTATATTTCAGTAACTTTAGACCTTTTGTTTCAATTGTTGGATTTCAAAATAATTCCTCCCTTCAGAAATTATCCAGGCAGAATCATACTGGAATTTTTTTCTCCAACCACCAAAAGGAAAGATAACACACACACACACACACACACACACACACACACACACACACACTTATATATGTATTTGTGTGTGCACATATATATATATATATCTGTTTGTATATAATATGTTTTCTCAAACAAGCTTTGTCAACTATCATCCCTGTTATCTACTATGATCCTCTTTTCTACAGCTGCACCTAGATGAGGTCCTTAATTTTTAAGTTTACTAGGGAAGCCTCACAGGTGTCATTGTTGATGAGGTGGTCATAAGATTGCTGGTGTCTATGTCAAAGTTCTGAGCAAAGATCTCTCTGTTCTTAAATCTTCTAGAAAATCATTTGTATGGATATGAGAAGAAATATCACTCTATTAAAATTTCAGTTATATTTAATTTATTAATCTTCTTAGCAGCTCTAGTCATCTGATGAATATAAAATTATTTCCTTAAGCACCAGTGCTCTGCTCTACTGTTTTTTCTCACAGAAGCAACTTTCATCCTGCCCTACCAGAGAAGTTGCCCGACTCCTTTAACTCAAAATTGTCATTCTCCATGGGAAGATGCAAACATGTCATAGTTATGACAAGGTTTATTTTAGTTTTTTTTTCTTGACAATGAAATATTTCTCCACACCTCTGGCCAATTATCACTCCAAAAGACTCAAATCAAACACACAGTGGCACACACACCTACACACCAAAACAGAAAAAAATATGACTTGATACAACTACATTAAAAACCAGAACACAAATTAACAACAGTTAAGGGGCCACAATTATACCTGCCATGTCATATGTTCTTTTTACAATGTTGCTTAGACTCTCCCCCCATTGAGAGGCATCGTCGAGGTTCCCTCTCCTTGAATTGGATGAACTTATAAGCACAGATGTTCAAGGATAGGTTATAAAAGTTGATAACATTTTTCATCTGATTTTCTTGGGATATTTGCTCTTGTAATCCAGCCACTATATTATGAGAAAGCTTAAACAACCTATGAAGAGAAATTTGAAGAGAGGAACCAAGCTCCATGCTTCCATATCCTGACGGAGCTCCCAGCACCAACTTGTTGGACAAGTTCAAAGTGTACCCCGCAAGCCCCAGTGGAGCATCCTACCTGACTCAAGACAGAAAAACACTCTACCTGTTAACTTTGTAATTGCTCTTCCTAAATTGGCAAATTTGTGAGTAAATCAATGATTTACTTCCAGTAGTTGCTGGAAACTCCTTCATTCACTATGCAGCAGTAGATAATTGAAATGCAGTTTGGTACCTGGAAGTGGGGTGTTCTTGTTTCAAAAAGTCTTAAAATGTATGGCGTTGCATTTGGAGTCAGGCACAAGATAAGGATCTCAATGACAGCTAAAACTCAAAGGACTTTAAAGAAAATGTTAGCAGAAGCCTAACTAGACTAGGGAAGATTGCAAATAAGAGTTCAAAGAAGTTGGGGAAAATATTTTTGGACACTAGAGGAAAGAGATCTGCTAGCGCAGCAGCAGAAAGTTTGGCACGACTGTTGTCTGAGTTACTGTGGAAAACGAGAAATATGTCTAATGAGGTTGGCTATCTAACTAAGGAGATTTCCAAAAAAGGTACCGCTTGGCTTTTTCCAGCGGCCTAGTCTACAATGGGAGACATATAAGAGATTAGATCAGATAAAAACAGATGAATTTACAAACAAATTTTGAAGAGGTAGAAATGATGCAGGAATTACAGAAGTCATAAAATAACATTGTTTCTCATTTCCATCTCTCCTAAGAACAAGTCATTCTCAAATTAAGAAATGGATCTAGTTAAAGAGCAAATCAAGGATAGTTTGTAAGATCCTTTGCTCATATCTCAGAAAGATTTAAGATGATGTCGCCAAGTTGCACCGTTATTCTATATTGAGGCTTTTTTTCCACCTGCTGGTCTCCCATTTGAGGCCTTTACACATCTGATGCAGTCAAACGTTCCTGGGCATCTGGTCTCCTTGCTTTTCTGGGAAAATCTACACCATCTCACTTATTTCTTTCAATAAGATAGGCATTAGTCTTACAGAGCTTAATACTTTCTTCTAATGCTAAGGAAGATGTGACAATAACTTACCTTTAGTTGTCTTAAACTGGTCCTGTCAAGCACTGCACAATTTGTAGATTTAGAAATTGTTTTCCAATTTGAAGTTGTTTAGCTATAATTAGGTAAGTAAGAAAAATTGGTTTTATATTTGGGTTAGGCATTTTCGGATGATGTACTTAAAAATAACAGTTCTTATGGCAGTAGATAATGTCAATGATTGTGAGAACAGTTAAAATTTCTCAGGCTACTTGTCACGGGATTATTTAACTAACAGTTTAATATTAGGGAAATACACTATTTTGACCACTGCTTGACAATTTTTTGAAGTGTAATAATTTTAAAAGCATTAAATTGTGAAGTGTGAGAAAAATAGACACAAAAATATATTATCTTTATTTTTTTAAAAGGAAAGGTACAGACAGGAATGAAGATCACTAATTAGATAGGCTGGCAGACAAGGAGAAGAGGAAGAAACATTTTTAAAAAATTTGTATTTAGTTGTTCATCTTTGTTGTTCCCCATCACTGCCACCTTGGCCCTGGGATGTATGTGTACTATGCCAGCCTGAAGGCGTGGACTTAACCGCTAAGTGAACAGGGTTCACCCCACAATATTAATTTTGTATGAATATTGCCATGAGAAAATAAACAAACTAAATAAAAGGCAAAACAAAAAGCAAATACTTCACATGAATAAAATAGTGGGAAAGCATTTGAGAAAAATCCCCCAAATGTTCTGACTGTGGATGGTTTTGTCTTTTTTTCATTTTCAGTAATTTTCAAAATTTCTAAAATACACAGTAAATTCGTAATAGAAAGATGCAGCATGCCACTTTTTATAAAAACAAAATGATTTGACACAATGTCAACTCAATGCAAGAGTGTGACTTTCTGTCTTTTATTTGGGGATTTCAGGACAAATAAAACATGACATGTTTATTTTACATTGTTGAAAACATTTTTTAAAATACCTAATAAAACTGTTCTCTTGCTTTTATTTCATTCCCCAACCATTCCTTAGACAACATTTTAAAATTTTCCTAGTACATATACCTTATTTGTCTTTCTCACAAATACTGGGTATCCTGTAATACTTGGGCAGATAGATATAAATTTTATTCACATACTTTTAAAGTGCTGCTCTTCTAAGATAGTTTTGAGTACTTCTCTTTGTAAATAAATCACCAGTCTCTGTATTCAACTCTCATCTATGAGTTTTGAACTCTCAATGTTATGTTAGTATTTTCACAAGACTTCATTATCTCTCAAAATTTCATTCTATGTTTTCATCCCTTTAATATACAAAAAGCTTTTCCCTACTCTTTCATATTTGCTATTTAATCATAAATACACCATTTCATTTTTCTCTCTTTTTTTTCACCAACTTACCACTAAATTTTCTTCATTTCATTTTTCTCATGCTGTCTTGAGAATCAGAATGATAAAATATTTATTTGTTTGGAGCAAATGAGTAATTCAAGTACTCCACCCTAGCAAGGAAGAGGCATTCAGTCAAATCTTAATTCATGTCACCCTTCTTTTCCAAATCCATTGCTCTTGTTATGCCAGACAAGCACACACTTCTTTCTTTGTATTCTCTTCATTGTGGTCATTCTAAATCTCCACGGCCACAGGCATCTTTCTCATCTCTCCCTTTGCCGCCATAACTCTTCACCATAAATCCCCTCTGACACTGTTTTTTTTTTCTTTCTGCCACTAATACAGATGACTGATCTGAAGCTATAAATTCTCCAGTAGCCAATCCTATTGACTCAACCGATACTTCATGAACAGGCAAGCAAACGTGCTTACAATCAAACAAAGAGGGAATCATTCAAAAATTAGGTTAAAAACAATTAATTTGGAAGTATCAGTCTCTGGAGTTGTCGACAAGAAAAGCTAACATTTATAAAATCTTTTCATTTAATTTATCTGGTTATTGCAGATGATTACAACATGTGAGTTCTTATTCAAAACATAACTGATGGTTAAAAAGTCAAGAATTCAGTGATATGCTGTACTGAAGTATGGAAAAGACTCGAGTACATGCAGAACAAAAAACTTCACAATACAGAATATGCAAGGTAGTGTAATACATTTGGACATAAATATGGAATGTGTTAAATCTTGCTCAGTCAGTCAAGAGCAGGCAAAGTAAAATTAAAATCAGTTGCCATGTTTACATTAGGTTATTAAACATTTTTAATTATCTTACAAATGTAAACAAAGAGGTCATGAAATTATTACTCTTCGTTTTTTGTTGTTGGTATTATCAATTGGTATATGATTTTGGAAAGCAATTTGGCAATATCAATTGAGAGTAATTAAATATTTGCAGCCTTTAAGCCAATGACTGCATTTATGGAAATTATTTTGGAAAAGTAAGCCAAAAAAGAAAAATAAATTTCATTATAGCAAATTTACAAAAAAGATACAATCACATAACTGCCCTTAATTATTCAGTATAGATTTTGCCACAACTAAAAATTATTTTAAGTACCATGCTATGAAAAGTAAGAAATATGGGAAACAATAAGATTTATTTTGATACTTTTACTGTTTTTCTTCTTCTAAAGAAGTCTAAGAATATAATCTAGAAGCCAGAAACACAGGATAATGACAATAAAAATTTAAATTAAGTAAAAATTCTATTCAGACCTAAATGCTATTAATATTATGTTACACTTTATCCCAGGAAGAGGTAAACAGATTGCTTACCAGTTCAATGGGTAAATAGATACCCACATAAATATATAACTATAATCTTTATATTTATAGCTTGCTGTTTATTATGTAGTATTAGTACTGAGTGAAGAGAGCAAAATACAAAATTGAAGATAAAAAGATCAGCACATGATAAAGGAAAAGTTTAATTTAAAAAATGAAGGAAATAATGAAGTGTATTAATACTGAATTGGCTTAATGGAATCTTAATTTTTTTAACTTTGTGAGAGTTTTGTTTTTCTGCTTTTGTTTTGAATAGTAAAGATTTTATGGATATTTATGATTTGATCACCCAGATTACAATTACTTTACTCTTACAAAGGACACCTCAAAATAAATTAGAAGTAGTGTCATCCGCAAATAAAAAAAGCTAAAACTTAAAGGCTAGCTAGTACCTTCCTCAAAGGACTGGAATCTAGTCCTTCATGTGTTTTACATAGGAAAAGTTCATCGGACATTCCTGTTCATGGCTCTGAAACTGGAAGAGCGAATAATGATAATATAGTGACAACTTGGTGATTTTAAGTGACTATGGAAAAGAGATGTGGCCATGTGCCCAAGGGTAAAAATACCAGTAATTAAAAATTAATCAGACTCTACCTCTTAAGGATCTTGGCTATGCCTTAAGTCCCTTGGTGTGTGTGGATGAGCTTCCAAGAGCTATGAACCTAATGGAAACATAGACCAAATAGAATCTGTGCATGCATAATTTAAAAAATAATAATAATCCCACAGTTCCTCAGAGAGACAAAAGATTCCATTACCCAGAATAGGATTCAAAAATTTAATTTAGATTAACATTCCTGAGGTTCCCTACCTGTTTCTGAATTCTATCTGTTCCTTAGAAGGTAACTCCACAAGACGTTATACCTAATAGGCAGATGTTTCAATTATTGGCTAATTTAGTCAACTAATGACTCAAATAGGTAATCTAATTTGCTCAACTACTTTAAAATGTTTCTTGTCAACTTATACCTTTTGAGTATGGTTTGGAGAGGGGATACAAGGGGAGGAAATGTCAGATATTCTAGATCATTAATACACATGCATGAAATCATTTCTGTTTTCTCCTGAAAAAACTGTCAAACTACACATCCTGAGACTGTCCCACCACAGGACATCTAAAAGTTCCAGATAAATACAAACAACAGTCTCTCAAATGAATGTATGAGCCTTTAAGACAGTAATAGAAATATTCTAATTACTGAAAAGGAATTCAGACTCAGGATATTGGTGACCATTGCAGCCAAATCAACAGCTTGCAATCCTAGATTTGACTTTAGAAGGCACATGCGGAAGCAGAGACTTCTAGATTCATGGACATCCAATACTGTGTTAACGCTGGACTTTCCTCAATTACCAATACTGTATTCCTGGTGGCTGCAAAAGTTTCCTCCTGACTGATCTCTGTGGAGTTAAGTAAGCCATTGAACTTTTTTTTAACTTCAATTGAATTTTACAGATAAAATTTTAGTTCAATAATTTTTAGTTTATTATTTTTGCAGATGTTTAGAATATTAATACACGCTACCTCATTATATCCATATATGAACAAAGTCTTGGATCATCCCACCTTGTTGGACTCTAGAAGGGCTAACTTTGTGTCAGGTATTCACCCAGATTCAAACAACAGAGTGTCAACCTGGTTTTTTATACTTAAGGGATCATCTGGGACCCCCTACCCTCTGCAGGATCTATATAGCTGGAACCCCTTGGAAGGAAGTGTGTAAGGACTTTTGAGGTTTTGTATATTCAACTAAAATGAATAAAATGATAGCTTTATTACTATTATTATTTTGTTATTATATGTATTTCCCTCTTTTCATAAACAGAGGAGCAAAAGTTAATTATTTTATTGTATCCATAGGTTGATATATTCTTGAATGACAGTTTTCTAACTGTAGTAGAACAATAGAAAGAAAAGAATTTATACACAATACGGGATTCTTTACATAGCTGGATGTGTATTTTAACATGTTTTCTTAAAAATGCAGCTTAGAAAACTAACCCCCATAGACCAACAAATGTATAATATGTCAATCACTTATCTATATAAAAGTACATAAGCAAAAGGCAAAATATATGACAATAGACTGAGTTGCAAGACTACCTAAGATTTATATTTAGTTTCTTTTGGGAGAGAGATAAAGGGATATGACAAGAGTCTATATATATATATATATATATATATATATATATATATATATATACTTGATTTAAGACTAATAATTAGAAAGGACAACTGAATCATACATTAAATTTACAAATATCACAAAATACGTGTGATTTGCAAGCACTAGCTATAACTGAAAATATGTTTATGAATATAGAGAGGTCGCAGCTTTGAGTGGGATATATCAAAATACGATTAGACTTTGAATAATGTAAAGTAATGCATCTTGGATGAAAAACTCACAGATAATCAGGGAAATAGAGCTACTGTACTGGGAAAATAGTAACATTGAATGAGACCTGGGAGTGATAGTTACAGAAAATTAGTATGAGATTGCACAGGATGATATAGAGGTTTATAAAAACTGTTTGGGCAGCACATGCAGAGATAACACATCATGAGTCAGACAAGTGTGTCCATTTATGAAAACCTCAGTACCAGAAGGATGTCATCGCACTAGAGTGAATTCAGAGAGAGCTACAAAAATGATTGAGGGGCTAGAAGGGCTGATGTGAGGTAAGATTAAAAAGAACTGAATATGTATGGCTTATCCAAATATAGCCTCTATCACCACAAAATATAAGGTACTTACACAAAGTTAGGGAAGGAAACTTTTCAAGGAAGTTTAAGCAAAAGTTATTGGGAACATACTAAAAGAAGGGTAGTAAAGGTGACTCCCTAGTGGCTAAGTGTAGAAAATAAGTACACTACTTCGGTTCTCCAGACCCATTTTGTGAAGTGAAAAAAATACTATAATTTAATTTTCCAGTCTTTCAGTTTCTGTCTCTTTAAAATTAGTAGTCATGATTCTCTTTGGCAAACTTAAGAGTTTTGACTGACACGATCCATTATAGACATATTCATTTAAATATTATTTTTAAAAAGCATGCAGTATATAAGTCTCTAGTATAATAGAATACAGAATTTTTTTCAATAATGAATAAAGTTGGTCTAAGAAACTTACAGTATACTTAAGTTTGATACAATGTATTAAGGACTAAATATGAGCATGTATTACGAAAGCGTGAATTTATTTGGGTTTTGACATCAAAGAGCTTACAATCTCATGGATGAGTAAGCATGCTTTCAAGTACATAGGCAAAATATGTTAATAGCTGTAATAGAGGTTTTTAAAAAAAGAACTGAGATTCCAAAGAATCAATAGAACAATGTTTTAAGTATAAGAATAAAGTGGCTTTTGAAATGATCCTTGAAGGACAGGAATCCAACAATAAGAGATTGAAGAGAGATTCAAGGATTAAAGCACCTATGAATTACACCCAAGAAAAAATATAATACCCAGGGCAAAATCCATGAGTGACTTGGTATGGCTGATATAAAAAACCCAAAAAGCTATGATCTAAGACAAATTTAAACCAATGTGCTGCCATTCATTGGGGAAGGACCATGACTGGGAATTTAATATGAGTTGAAATCATTATATAGACCAATGGATTTCTTCTTCTTCTTCTTCTTCTTCTTCTTCTTCTTCTTCTTCTTCTTCTTCTTCTTCTTCTTCT